>CM044858.1:25331285-25433785 GCA_024500155.1 Chenopodium formosanum | reverse complement strand
TACCCGTTTCAAACATGCACCGATATCGTGACCTAAAGCCTACCACGGACATTTATGGCAACATATAAGGGTCATATATGGTTCCAAAGGTCATTATATGACCCTAAGATATATCCCCTAGGATCTTAAGACTTTTCGCCACCGGGCCCTGTAACCTCAAAATTCCTCAAAAAGCGTGGATTATAGCCTTCAATTTTGGAATTTTTTTGACCTTTTATCGCCTAGAAATAAAAATTGCCGAGATGTTTACCATGTTTCCTAATATCCTCCGGGAGTCCAATTGAGTGGGTGGAACCATCAAATATGCCTTTAAACAGTCAATTTACCCGTTCCAAACTTTCACCGATATTGTGACTTCAAGCCTACCACGGACATTTATGGCAATATATAAGGGTCATATATGGTTCCAAACGTCATTATATGACCCTAAAATGTTTCCCTTAGTGTCTCAAGACTTTTCGCCACCGGGCCCCGTAACCTTAAAATTCCTCAAAAAGCATGGATTATAGCCTTCAATTTTATTTGGAATTTTTTGACCTTTTTTCGCCTGGAAATAAAAATTGCCGAGATGTTTACCATGGTTCCTAATATCCTCCGGGAGTCCAATTGAGTGGGTGGAACCATCCAATATGCCTTTAAACAGTTAATTTACCAGTTCCAAACTTGCACCGATATCGTGACCTCAAGTCTACCACGGACATTTATGGCAACATATAAGGGTCATATATGGTTCAAAACGTCATTATATGACCCTAAGATGAATCCCCTAGGGTCTCAAGACTTTTCGCCACCGGGCCCCGTAACCTCAAAATTCCTCAAAAAGCGTGGATTATAGCCTTCAATTTTGGAATTTTTTGACATTTTTTCGCCCGGATATAAAAATTGTCGAGATGTTTACCATGGTTCCTAATATCCTCCGGGAGTCCAATTGAGTGGGTGGAACCATCCAATACGCTTTTAAACAGTCAATTTACCCGTTCCAAACCTACACCAATATCGTGACCTCAAGCTTACCACGGACATTTATGGCAACATATAATGGTCATATATTGTTCCAAACGTCATTATATGACCCTGAGATGTATCCCTTAGGGTCTCAAGACTTTTCGGCACCGGGCCCCGTAACCTCAAAATTCCTCAAAAAGCGTGTATTATAGCCTTCAATTTTGGAATTTTTTGACCTTTTTTCGCCCGGAAATAAAAATTGCCGAGATGTTTACCATGGTTCCTAATACCATCCGGGAGTCCAATTGAGTGGGTGGAACCATCCAATATGCCTTTAAACAGTCAATTTACCAATTCCAAACTTGCACCGATATCGTGACCTCAAGCCTACCACGGACATTTATGGCAACATATAAGGGTCATATTTGGTTCCAAACGTCATTATATGACCCTAAGATGTATCCCCTAGGGTCTTAAGACTTTTCGCCACCGGGCCCTGTAACCTCAAAATTCCTCCAAAAGCGTGGATTATAGCCTTTAATTTTGGAATTTTTTTACCTTTTTTCGCACGGAAATAAAAATTGCCGAGTTGTTTACCATGGTTCCTAATACCCTCCGGGAGTCCAATTGAGTGGGTAGAACCAACCAATATGCCTTAAAACAGTCAATTTACCCGTTCCAAACTTGCACCGATATCATGACCTCAAGCCTACCACGGACATTTATGGCAACATATAAGGGTCATATATGGTTCAAAACGTCATTATATGACCCTAAGATGTATCCCCTAGGGTCTCAAGACTTTTCGCCACCGGGCCCCGTAACCTCAAAATTCCTCAAAAAGCGTGGATTATAGCCTGCAATTTCGGAATTTTTTGACCTTTTTTCGCCCAGAAATAAAAATTGCCGAGATATTTACCATGGTTCCTAATATCCTCCGGGATTCCAATTGAGTCGGTGGAACCATCCAATATGCCTTTAAACAGTCAATTTACCCGTTCCAAACTTGCACCGATATCGTGACCTCAAGCCTACCACGGACATTTATGGAAACATATAAGGGTCATATATGGTTCCAAACGACATTATATGACCCTAAAATGTATCCCCTAGGGACTCAAGACTTTTCGCAACTGGGCCCCGTAACCTTAAAATTCCTCAAAAAGCGTGGATTAGCCCTTCAATTTTTTAATTTTTTGACCATTTTCCGCCCGGAAATAAAAATTGCCGAGATGTTTACCATGGTTCCTAATACCCTCCGGGAGTCCAAATGAGTGGGTGGAACCATCCAATATGCCTTGAAATAGTCAATTTACCCGTTCCAAACTAGCACCGATATCGTGACCTAAAGCCTACCACGGACATTTATGGCATCATATAAGGGTCATATATGGTTCCTAGCGTCATTATATGACCTTAAGATGTATCCCCTAGGGTCTCAAGACTTTTCGCCACCAGGCCCCGTAACCTCAAATTCCTCAAAAAGCGTGGATTATAGCCTTCAATTTCGGAATTTTTGACCTTTTTTCGCCCGGAAATAAAAATTGACGAGATGTTTACCATGGTTCCTAATACCCTCCGGGAGTTCAATTGAGTGGGTGGAACCATCCAATATGCCTTTAAACAGTCAATTTACCTGTTCCAAACATGCACCAATATCGTGACCTCAAGCCTACCACGGACATTTATGGCAACATATAAGGGTCATATATGGTTCCAAACGTCATTATATGACCCTAAGATGTATCCCGTAGGGTCTTAAGACTTTTCGCCTCCAGGCCCCGTAACCTCAAAATTCCTCAAAAAGCGTGGATTATAGCCTTCAATTTTGGAATTTTTTGACCTTTTTTCGTCCGGAAATAAAAATTTCCGAGATGTTTACTGTTGTTTCAATGAATACTACAAGAAGGGGGGTTGAATTGTAGTATGAGAATTTAGCTAAACTTTTTGCGGAATTAAAACTAAGTAAGCTAATGGAACAGAAAGTTAAACTGAAGAAACAAAAGTGCAACAGAGATTTTTACTTGGAAAACTCCTTGGCCCTAATCAAGGAGAAAAACCACGACCACTTGGGATTTTAGGAAAAGAATCTTCACTAGAATAGGGCATTAAATCCTATTACAAACTAAAGACTCTTACTTCAAGTTCCTCAACAAACTTGAAGCCCCGAGGAACAAGTCACCCAACTTGTTACTCCTTCTCTTCTCTTTCTCTCTTCTCACTTCTCTATGCTCTTTCTCTTCTCTTTCTCTTCTCTTTCTCACTTCTCTTTCTCAAAATATAGAATTTCACTCAAACTTCCCCATTCCCCAAATTACAACTCAAAAAAAAGAAGTTAAACTCTAGTATAAGAACATTAAGAACACTCAAATAGACTTGTATGGAAATGGACTCTTAACTCGATTAGAATATGAAAACTTATGTGAGCAAGGGTGAGTTTTTCCAACAGAAATCAAGTGCTATTTATAGATCACAAAAACGCTTTGGAAAAACTTCTTTTTGCAGCAAATCCATCACCCCACTACTCATACCCACTAACAAGTTCATGTCCCTAAAATTAAGGAACCATGAACTCCTCAATGTGCAAGACCATGACTGTTTAAGGTCATGGGAGAGTAGAGCGCAAGTTTTGGAAAAACGTGGAGATTTTATTTTGTCAAAAACATTTTCCGAAAATCATAAAAAGAAAGAAAATAAAATCTTTTTAATTTAAGAAAAAGATAAAATTTAAACTTCAACAATTTTCCTAAAAACAAGCATGCACAATATTTTATCCTAAGACCAATTCCATACTGATTTTTCGAGTGTAACTAACTTCCTTATACTTACATAAATCCTAAAATATATAAAATATTTAGTCTTCATGTTTCTCTGATGAAGCTTCTACTCCGAGGCTTCTGTTCCTTACAAGGAACTTCTCTTCTCTAGTGATGCTTCTTCTCTGAAGCTTTTGTTCCCTTAGGGAACCTTTTTCTTCTCAAGTCTTCATTTCTGAAGCGCCAGTTCCTGTGAGGGAACTCTTCTTTTTGGATAACTTTGTTTCTGGCCTTCCTTTTCCTCATGGTATCTTTGCTCGACACTTAATTCTCCTAGTCTTTGCACTGATAACACACTTAAACAATCAAGCCTTTATTAGTATGTAAGTAAGTAAGGTTGTGTCATCATCAAAATCATTAAGTCCAACAATATTCCCCCTTTTTGATGATGACAAACAATCCAAACTTACTTACAAGGAAACAAAGATAATCCATCCTAAACTAAAGAAGAAAAATATAATGCAATGCAAAAAGGGAACTACTTAGTAAAAATAAAGACAGAAAACAAAAAGAAGAAAAATTGCAAAAATGGAAAAACTTGTATTTACATATACCTGCCTGTAGAGAAGTAGGCTTGCTGAGAAGACTTCGAACAGAGACCATAGAATGATTAAGTTTCCTTGGATAGTTTGCATCTTTTCCCCCTTTTGGCATTATCAAAAACCAACATACAAGCATAGTATATCATAACACAGCACCATCAAGTGGTCTAGTGTTAAGATAAGAAGCATGCATATATAGAGAAAACATTCACAAAGCATATAGGCAAAAGCATTATAGACATTCATCATCCAAAACCGATTTAAAACATCGGCCAAATGTACCAAATTTGCAAGTTCAACAAAAGAAATTAAAGTGCCCAAAATATTACAGACCAAATTTAAAAATTGTTTCCCAAAAACAAATAAACAGAAGTTTCATCAACATAAAAAGGCTGCAAGGAAAGAGAGGTTAGGAAGCAGCGCTCTGGTCATCATCAACAGCAAGATCCTCAAGCTTCTTGCTGATTTGAGACACTATGTCCTTCACCATGGACTGTCTCCCCTATTCTGAGCTCGAGACCAGCTTCTTGACATCAGTGCTCAGAATGAGCATGCTCTTCTTCAGTTTTGCCATGTTTTGCTTTGAATCCTCTTGTTCCTTCAGCGCCTTCAGGAGCATATCCTTCATCTCCTTGACCTCCTCGCTGAGAACCTTTGATGGGGAACTGAAAGCTGCGAAACCTGTTCCTGCAGATGCATACTTGCCCGAAGTAGGAGAGGTGGTAATTTTCTGCAGTTCCTCCTGTACCCCAGTAATATCTATACAGATAGGTGCTGGGGCCTCCTTCTTTTTCATCAACCTTATGCTCTTCCTCTTCTTCCTTACCCCTGTCTCTTCCACCTGCTTTTCCTCTTCCTCCTCTTTATCCTGTATCTCCTGAACAACACCCTCAACCATAGCAGTAGCCCTCTCATCTTCCCCCTTAGATGGTGCACTCACTTCCTTAGGTCTTTTCTCCTTTTCCTCCTGCACAACTTCAAAACACCCATCTACAACTCTCAACTTATGGTTTCCAGGAATATAGGCTGTATGTACTTAGTGTTTTTGAGGGGCAGGGGTTCAACATCAGTCAGGGAGATACCAAAGCACTCAAAGACATAGGTAAGTAGGTTACCATATCCCACCTTCCATCCCTTAGGAACACAGTGGGAAAGGTGTTGGATCATGATGGAGGGAAAGTTAATTTGGATCTTTTTGGCTAGGCAATAGATTAGGACAGAGTCAAGCTTGTTGGCACTGTCTCTCTTTTGAGAACGAGGGATAATGTCATTGAACACGAATTTTAACAGGATTTTGTCAAGAGGGGTTAGGTCATTGTGGTTTATGTAGGTTTCCTCCGGGTCACCTCCTAAATACTCCACAATCTCATCAATATTTGCATCAGGAAGAGGGTTTCTTATCACATTGTTCTTAAAATAGATATCATAACCAGTGTTAGGCACATCAAATAACTCAGCCAAGTACATCGCATCAAATTCAATATTTTTTTTAAGCACACAACAATGAATTACACCTTTAGAATACTTAAAGCTTTTACAGAAATCCTTCATAGCATCAACATACAAACTCCGATTGAAACATTCTCCCAACAAATTTACCCAATTTTGAGCTTCAAATAAATCTAGCAATTCATACAACTTAACAGATCTACACCAAGGTAAATTGAGTGCCAAACCTGTCACAAAGTGGTCACTGATCTTCTCCAGCTTTTTCATGGAAGCCGGTTTGTCTCGATAATTGACACCCATCTCCGGAATGTTCTAGATTTCTTCTTGCATGTCTTCAGCTTTCCTCTTGCGAGAAGAATTAGACTCAGTGGGGGATTCATGCTTGGAGGCTTCGGGATTTTGTGATTCCGGGATGATTTCCATGGTGATGTCTTGGGTAGGGTTTGTGTTTGCTTCGGCTTCAACTTGGGTTTTTGGTGAGACATACATTGGTGAAAAGTTTTGATCGGAGTGATGAGAGAGAAGGTAATTTTTGTGAGGTTTAAATTTTGGTGAGGCTGACATGCTTTTATGGTGGAGGTAACTTGAGGGAGTGAATAAGTGAGGTGTCGTTTGGGAGGTGAGGTGAATTTAGTTGATTTGACACTCCTATTTAATTCTTAGGGAAACGTAAACCGTGTTTCAAGAGTGTAATGGATGTGGGCAACTTTTGAACAAAAGATAATGATGATTTTGATATATTCATCCGAATTTAGTGTTTAGATAAAAAAATTGGAATTTTGAAGATAAGATAAACACAACAATTCTATCTTTTGAATTCAATTAATGAAATTACTTGCAAATACAACTTGATACACGGAACAATTCAACAAGGCTCATGCAATCAATTTTGGACTTCTAATATCTATGACTTTCAAATTTACATGCCCATTAGTAAATGTTACTCCTGCTCACAACTTGCCTTAACTATGTAATTAAACATATAACACTTGTGCACAGTATACAATAGTTTAAGCACGTCAGTTTGAGTTTCATACCTGAGGGAACTTGATGCATTTTTCTTAGTATAACTTAATCATCCCAAGTTCCATTCTCATCTTCTCATGCCTTTCTCTATTCAAGGGCTTAGTTAATACATCTGCAATTTGATTGTCAGTTTGGCAGAAATCTAACTTAATTAAACCCTTTTCAACATTATCCTTAAGGAAATGATGCCTTATATGAATATGCTTGACTCTTGAATGATGGACTGGATCTTTAGATATGCAAATTGCACTAGTGTTATCACAATAGATAGTAATGCAATTAAATTTAATACCAAAGTCACGCAACTGTTGTTTAATCCAAAGGACTTGAGAGCAACAAGCAGCTGCTGCTACATACTTAGCCTCTGCAGTAGACAATGCAACAGTATTTTGTTTCTTGGAACCCCAAGAAACTAGACAAGAGCCAAGGAACTAAACCATACCTGAGGTGCTTTTCCTGTTGACTAAGTCACCAGCATAGTCAGCATCAATAAATCCTCTAAGCATAAAGTCATCACTTCTAGGATAAAACAGACACAGGTTATCTGTTCCTTTGAGGTATCTCAAAATTCTCTTAACAGCTGTTAGATGAGATTCCTTAGGGTTAAACTGAAATCTAGCACACAATCCAACACTAAAAGAGATGCCAGGCCTACTGGCTGTTAGATATAGCAATGAACCAATCATACCTCTATAAGTCGTTTAATCCACACTTGTTCCTTGTGGATCATCATCAAGTCTCGTTGCTGTTCCCATAGGTGTGTGATTTGTCTTGGCATTCTCCATGTTGTACTTCTTCAGAAGTTCCTTGATATACTTCTGCTGGTGAATCATTATTCCTTCTGCTGTTTGCTTTATTTGGAGTCCAAGGAAGAAATTTGATTCACCCATCATGCTCATCTCAAATTCACCACCCATTAGCTCAGCAAAGTACTTGCACAAACCATTGTTAGTAGCACCAAATATAATATCATTAACATAAATCTGTACTACCAACAAATCAGTTCCTCTAGATTTAAGAAAAAGAGTTTTATCAACCTTTCCCCTTTTGAAATCATTTTTCAGGAGGAACTTTGAGAGCCTTTCATACCAGGCTCTTGGTGCTTGCTTAAGCCCATAAAGAGCTTTATTAAGCTTGAAGACATGATTTGGAAATTTAGGATTTTCGAAACCTGGAGGTTGTTCTACAAACACCTCCTCATTTAAGAAACCATTTAGAAAAGCACATTTCACATCCATTTGATAGAGTTTGAAACCCATAAAAGAAGCAAAAGCTACTAGGATTCTAATAGCTTCTAATCTAGCTACTGGAGCAAAGGTTTCATCAAAATCAATACCTTCCTGTTGGTTATAGCCTTTCACAACCAACCTTGCCTTGTTCCTTACAATGGTACCATGCTCATCCAACTTGTTCCTGAACACCCACTTGAGCCTAATGATCTTCTTTTCCTTAGGCTTTGGCTCAAGGTGCCAGACTTTGTTCCTTTCGAACTCATTTAGTTCCTCTTGCATGGCTACTATCCAGTCAGCATCTCCCAAGGCTTCTTGATGATTTCGAGGCTCTAGCATGGACAGAAATGCTTGAACGCACAGAAGTTCCTCATTTGCGATCTGGCTTGAGTTCCTTTCCCAATGTCACTGATTTTGAGATCAGTAGGATGGGAACCTTGATACCTGAACGGCTTGGGATGAAATTCCCTTGCTGGAACTCCAATTTGAGGAGCTTCTTGATCTGTTCCCTCTGCTTCTTCCTCTTCAGCTTGTTCCTCATTCACCTGTTCATCTTGGTGAGGAACATCTTCATTCTCTTAAGGTTCTTCTTTTGCTGCAGGATGCTTTTCTTTGGCTTGCTTTTGATCTTCTTCTTCATCTCTGTCTCTGATCAATCCTATTTCAAAATCATTACCTTCTTCCAGTTCCTGTATACTCACAACCTGGTTAACTTCATCAAATATTATGTGAATGCTTTCCTCAACACACATTGAGTTCTTATTGTAGACTCTATAAGCTTTGCTATTAGAGGCATATCCAAGAAATATAGCCTCTTCACTTCTTTCATCAAATTTGCCTAGATTTTTCTTACCATTATTATGTACAAAGCACTTATAACCAAAGGCCCTAAGATGAGAAATGTTTGGTTTCCTTCCCCTGAAGAGTTCATAGGGAGTCTTGCTGATGATGCTTCTGATTGTTACTCTGTTAAGAATGTAACATGCTGTATTCACGGCTTCAGCCCAGAAGTTCCTTGGCAATCCACTTGCAATCAGCATGGTTCTAGCCATTTCCTCAAGAGTTCGATTCTTCCTTTCAACAACCCCATTCTGTTGGGGAGTTCTTAGAGCTGAGAAGTTATGGTTCATGCCATTTTCCCTGCAAAACTCATCGAATCTTGAGTTCTCAAATTCAGTTCCGTGATCTGATCTGAGATGGACTAGTGAGTGACCACTGATTTTCTGTATTTTCTTGGCAAAAGTAACAAACTCGTCAAAAGTTTCATTTTTACTTGCAAGAAAAATAACCCAAGTGAATCTAGAATAATCATCAACAATAACCAAAAAATATTTCTTGCCACTCCTGCTTTAAATTCTCATGGGACCACACAAGTCCATATGGATTAGTTCCAAAGGCTTTGTAGTGCTCACCATTTTCTTCAATTTAAAAGATGAACGAACATGCTTGCCTTTCACACATGCATCACAAACTTTATTCTGTAGGAACTTGATAATAGGAAGTCCCACAACCAAGTTCCTTGCCCTAAGTTTGTCCAGTAATGAAAAGCTAGCATGTCCAAAACGTTTATGCCATAGCAGGGGATCATCTTCAACAACACTCAGACATGTAAGGTTGTTCCTTGGGATTAAGTTGAGGTCTACAGTATATGTATTCCCTCTTCTTGTTCCTTCTAGAATAACCTTTCCTGATTTGTTGTTGATGATGTTGCAAGAATCAAAAGTAAAACTTACAGAGTTTCCCTTGTCACAAAATTGTGATATACTGAGCAGATTGTGCATTAAGCCCTCGACCAGGAACATATTATCAATGGAATGAGATTTTGATCTTCCAATTTTTCCTTTTCCAATGATCTCTCCCTTCTTGTTATCCCCAAAGGTTACCGTTCCTCCAGGGTAGTCTTCTAGTGAGAGGAACTTTGATTTATCACCTGTCATATGCTTTGAACACCCGCTGTCGAGATACCACGAGTTGTTCCCCCTCACTAGAACCTGCAAGAAAACTAAGCATTAGAATCAGGAACCCTGGTTTCCTTGGGTTCCTTTGACGTGGATGCAATATCAGTTTTCTTGACCCACACTTGTTTTACATTCCTTTTATTAGCTTCTTCTCTATTCCAAAATTGACCATATTTCTTTTGTTTACCTTTTCTCTTGGTCATATAACCAAGTCCTTCAGTTCTTTTTCCTTGAGCTTCAACAATCCATTTGGGTATAACTTTTGGGTCAATACTCCTATCCTTTCTAGCATTAAGTTCATTTTCAAGTTGATCCTTTTGATTTCTTAAAGTCGAAATTTCATTTTTCAGATTTTCAAAATCAACATTGAATTTAAGCAGCTGATCACTCGAGGAACTGCTAGAACTGATATCAGAATTCATGAGCTTATACTGAGTTAATTCAACATTCAGAAGAATACTTTCATTCTTGATTCTATCAGCTATCTCTTTTATGTGTTTATACTTAATATTCAGCTCTTGCAATTTGCTTTGGGACTTGGCATAAGTTGTTTCCAACCAAGTGCCATGTTCCTTGCAAACCTTAAGAGCCTTCTCACACTTATTCAGTTTCACACAAGTTTCTCTAAAGAATTTTTCTTCTTCTAGACACAAATCTATTAAGACATCTTTAGAGAGAGTTTTAAGCTGTTTAGGATCAAGAAACACCTCTTTGTGGAGTTCCTCAAGGTAAGCCTTTTCATCATCTGATTTGGACATCAGACACAAATTGGCTGTCTCCTCTTCTGGTTGGTCATCCTCATCTTCTTCACTGTCAGAATCACCCCAAGCTGCTATCATAGCTTTCCTCATGTCCGACTTTTGAAAGTTTGCTTTGCTGAATTTTTCTTTTCCTTACTCCTTGCCCTTTCCTTTTCCTTTATCATTTTCCCAGAGGGGACAATCCCTGATAAAGTGATCTGGAGATCCACACTTGTGGCAGCTGTAGTTAGGTTTGGCATTGGAGTTCTTTTTCCCGAAGTTCCTTGAGGTGCGGCCTTTCTTGAATATCCTTTTGAACCTTCGAACGATCATGGCAGCTTCATCCTCGTCCACTTCTGAGTCTTCCTCCTCCTCTGCTTTCAGAGCCAACCCCTTGTTCCTCATGGTTTCAGTGTTGACTCCAAGGTGCAGCTCATGGGTCATAAGAGAGCCAGCAAGTTGCTCGATGTTGAACTTGGTGAAGTCCTTAGTTTCCTGTAGGGCTGTCACCTTAGCTCTCCATCTCTTATCCTGTGGAAGACTTCTGAGAACCTTCCTAACCTGCTCATCTGTAGGAATCTGTCTACCAAGGGAAACCAGCTCATTTATGATGTTAGTAAAACGAGTTAGCATCTCCTGGATGGTTTCCTTAGGTTGCATCTCAAATCTTTCATACTTAGACATAAGTAGATCGATTTTTGAGCGTTTAACCTCATTAGTTCCCTCATGAGTAATCTGCAGCAAATCCCAGATATCCTTAGCGTTCTTGCACCCCATAACACGATTGTGTTCATGAGGTCCAAGCCCGCAATAGAGCAATTTCACAGCCATAGCATTGATTTCAATCTTGTCAAAATCCTCTTTCTCATATTCAGACATGGGCTTAGGGATTACCTCATTCTAAGCGTTTGTCTTAGTGACTTCGAAATCACCAACTTCAATGACCCTCCAAACTTGGTAGTTCTCCGCCTTGACAAAGATCTCCATACGGTTCTTCCAGTAGGTATAGAACTTCCCGTTGAACATAGGAGGTCTCTGAGTTGAGTATCCTTCCTCGAGCTTTTCGTGAGTATTCATTTTCTCCAAGACCTTTCTTCTTCAGGGTTTCCTAATTCTTAGAAGTTAGGCTCTGATACCAATTGTTGTTTCAATGAATACTACAAGAAGGGGGGTTGAATTGTAGTATGAGAATTTAGCTAAACTTTTTGCGGAATTAAAACTAAGTAAGCTAATGGAACAGAAAGTTAAACTGAAGAAACAAAAGTGCAACAGAGATTTTTACTTGGAAAACTCCTTGGCCCTAATCAAGGAGAAAAACCACGACCACTTGGGATTTTAGGAAAAGAATCTTCACTAGAATAGGGCATTAAATCCTATTACAAACTAAAGACTCTTACTTCAAGTTCCTCAACAAACTTGAAGCCCCGAGGAACAAGTCACCCAACTTGTTACTCCTTCTCTTCTCTTTCTCTCTTCTCACTTCTCTATGCTCTTTCTCTTCTCTTTCTCTTCTCTTTCTCACTTCTCTTTCTCAAAATACAGAATTTCACTCAAACTTCCCCATTCCCCAAATTACAACTCAAAAAAAAGAAGTTAAACTCTAGTATAAGAACATTAAGAACACTCAAATAGACTTGTATGGAAATGGACTCTTAACTCGATTAGAATATGAAAACTTATGTGAGCAAGGGTGAGTTTTTCCAACAGAAATCAAGTGCTATTTATAGATCACAAAAACGCTTTGGAAAAACTTCTTTTTGCAGCAAATCCATCACCCCACTACTCATACCCACTAACAAGTTCATGTCCCTAAAATTAAGGAACCATGAACTCCTCAATGTGCAAGACCATGACTGTTTAAGGTCATGGGAGAGTAGAGCGCAAGTTTTGGAAAAACGTGGAGATTTTATTTTGTCAAAAACATTTTCCGAAAATCATAAAAAGAAAGAAAATAAAATCTTTTTAATTTAAGAAAAAGATAAAATTTAAACTTCAACAATTTTCCTAAAAACAAGCATGCACAATATTTTATCCTAAGACCAATTCCATACTGATTTTTCGAGTGTAACTAACTTCCTTATACTTACATAAATCCTAAAATATATAAAATATTTAGTCTTCATGTTTCTCTGATGAAGCTTCTACTCCGAGGCTTCTGTTCCTTACAAGGAACTTCTCTTCTCTGGTGATGCTTCTTCTCTAAAGCTTCTGTTCCCTTAGAAAACCTTTTCATCTCAAGTCTTCATTTCTGAAGCGCCAGTTCCTGTGAGGGAACTCTTCTTTTTGGATAACTTTGTTTCTGGCCTTCCTGTTCCTCATGGTATCTTTGCTCGACACTTAATTCTCCTAGTCTTTGCACTGATCACACACATAAACAATCAAGCCTTTATTAGTATGTAAGTAAGTAAGGTAGTGTCATCATCAAAATCATTAAGTCCAACATTTACCATGGTTCCTAATACCCTCCAGGAGTCCAATTGAGCGGGTGGAACCATCCAATATACCTTTAAACAGTCAATTTACCCGTTCCAAACTTGCACCGATATCGTGACCTCAAGCCTACCACGGACATTTATGGCAACATATAAGGGTCATATATGGTTCCAAACGTCATTATATGACCCTAAGATGTATCCCCTAGGGTCTCAAGACTTTTCGCCACCGGGCCCTGTAACCTCAAAATTCCTCAAAAAGCGTGGATTATAGCCTTCAATTTTGGAATTTTTTGAACTTTTTTCGCCCGGAAATTAAAATTGGCGAGATGTTTACCATGGTTCCTAATACCCTCCGGGAGTCCAATTGAGTGGGTGGAACCATCCAATATGCCTTTAAACAGTCAATTTACCCGTTCTAAACTTGCACCGATATTGTGACCTTAAGCCTACCACGGACATTTGTGGCAATATATAAGGGTCATATATGGTTCCAAACATCATTATTTGACACTAAGATGTATCCCCTAGGGTCTTAAAACTTTTCGCCACCGGGCTCCGTAACCTCAAAATTCCTAAAAAAGCGAGGATTATAGCCTTCAATTTTGGAATTTTTTGACCTTTTTTCGCTCGGAAATAAAAATTGCCGAGATGTTAACCATGGTTCCTAATACCCTCCGGGGGGAGTCCAATTGAGTGGGTGGAACCATCCAATATGCCTTTAAACAGTCAATTTACCCGTTCAAAACTTGCATCGATATCGCGACCTCAAGCCTACCACCGACATTAATGGCAACATATAAGGGTCATATATGGTTCCAAACGTCATTTTATGACCCTAAGATGTATCCCCTATGGTCTCAAGACTTTTCGCCACCAGGCCCCGTAACCTCAAAATTCCTCAAAAAGCGTGGATTATAGCCTTCAACTTTGGTATTTTTTGACCTTTTTTCGCTCGGAAATAAAAATTGCCGAGATTTTTTCCATGGTTCCTAATACCCTTCGGGAGTCCAATTGAGTGGGTGGAACCATCCAATATGCCTTTAAACAGTCAATTTACCCGTTCCAAACTAGCACCGATATCGTGACGTCAAGCTTACCACGGACATTTATGGAGACATATAAGGGTCATATATGGTTCCAACAGTCATTATATGACCCTAAGATGTATCCCCTAGGGTCTCAAGACTTTTCACCACCAGGCCCCGTAACTTTAAAATTCCTTAAAAAGCGTGGATTATAGCGTTCAATTTTGGAATTTTTTGACCTTTTTTCGCCTGGAAATAAAAATTGCCGAGATGTTTACCATGGTTCCTAATACCCTCCGGGAGTCCAATTGAGTGGGTGGAACCATCCACTATGCCTTTAAACAGTCAATTTACCCATTCAAAACTTGCACCGATATCGTGACCTCAAGCCTACCACGGACATTTATGGAAACATATAAGGGTCATATATGGTTCCAAACGTCATTATATGACCCTAAGATGTATCCTCTAGGGTCTCAAGACTTTTCGCCACCGGGTCCTGTAACCTCAAAATTCCTCAAAAAGCGTGGATTATATCCTTCACTTTTGTAATTTATTGACCTTTTTTCGCCCGGAAATAAAAATTGCCGAGAGGTTTACCATGGTTCCTAATACCCTTCGAGAGTCCAATTGAGTGGGTGGAACCATCCAATATGCCTATAACAGTCAATTTACCCGTTCTAAACTAGCACCGATATCGTGACCTCAAGTCTACTACGGACATTTATGGCAACATATAAGGCTCATATATGGTTCCAAACATCATTATATGACCCTAAGATGTATCCCCTAGGGTCTCAAGACTTTTCGCCACCGGGCCCCGAAACCTCAAATATTCCTCAAAAAGCGTGGATTTTAGCCTTCAATTTTGGAACTTTTAGACCTTTTTTTCGCCAGGAAATAAAAAATGCCGAGATGTTTACCATGGTTCCTAATACCCTCCGGGAGTCCTGTTTGGGGTATTTTCACCCATGACAAGTGGACCAATGAGGAGGTGCCACGTGTCAGAGGCTGGCAGGTCACCCTTGACCAATCCCCAGCTGACACGTGGCCTCTCCAGATACTCCCTAAAAGTTGCGGCTTTTAAGGGCCCAATTCCCCAAAAATCCGCTATTTGGCGGCGCAGCCCATCAGTCCTAGGTTAAAATAACCTAGGAAGGGGCACTTTTCCCAAGGACCCTATAAATAGGGAGATATTCCCCCAAAATGGGGGACATTCAGAAATTTACTATCATTTATTACATCCTACTTTCTCTCTCATCAGAGAACACTTGAGCTTGGAATCCAAGAAGATCCCCACCTAAATTTCCGCACTTTTTATTCTCCTTCAAGTTACTAACTTGAGCGTTGGAGGCGGAGCACCACCCAACCGGTGTCTCCGTTGTTTTTGCAGCTACAGAGTCAGCAGGACCAGTCTTCGAGTTGTAATTCTCCCAAGGGACAAAAACACCCAAAACATTTGGCGCCGTTTGTGGGGAGAGTACCTCAAGATGGTTCAAAATTCTGTACCAATTCTCAATTCTACCTCTCTACGTCCGGGTACTCAGACGGGTAACCCGGAAGACCTGCAACCGGTTACTCAGCCGGTAGGGTTTGAAATCCCTCAGCCTCCACCTCAGCCTCAGCCAGAGGTATTCACAGAGGAGGAGGAAGAAGAAGAAGACAATGATGTGGAGACCTATATGACTAAAGATGGTTCTCTCATCTCTAAATCCATCCGTTTCAGAGACCAGCTGCAACGAAATCTGGATCAGGCGGGCCCAAGCAGCCGGCCCACTTGGAGGTCAGACGGGGAAACCCGGAAGACCAGAGGAGAAGCTCCAGTTACCCGGAACGAGCTCATGAAATTCATGAACTCCTTCAAGGGTGAAATCAAGAAGATGATCAACAACAAGGCAGGCTCTTCCAAGAGTCAGCCGGCTAAAAAGACTTCCAATGATGGAAAGAAGAAGAAGTCGGTCAAGGATAGGCAGCCAACTCCCCATCCAAAGGAGAAGGCATCCGCAACACTTGACTGGTCTAAGATTCTGATGCCCCGGGGACCCCAGCCGGAGGCTAGAAAGACGTCCACCTTCGATCCTAGAGAAGTCATCAATCGAAGGAGGCAGCAGCAGTCTGAGTCAGCTTCTACCTCAAGCTTTCCAGACAACTTCAAGGAAGCTTCTGCAAGGAACTCTATTTCCTTGCATGAGAGTCGGACAGGCGGTAAATCCGTCAATACCGAACCTCAGCTGATGATAGGGTCTATGCCATACGCACTCCAGGCGCAGTATGGGCAATATGGCCTCCAATTCATGCAGCCACCTCCATTCGGAGGTCAGGCGGCATATACTAATGTCCAACCACTAGACTGGCTGCTCCGGCTGATGAGGCTAGGCGAACAGCCGTCTGCCTTTGCAGCCAATATAACCGAGGCGGCTCAGCCGGCCAAGGTTAAAAACATTTTGGTGGGTGCTTATGACGGCACCACCAACCCTGAAGATCACCTGATGGTATACACCAACCTAATGTGTTTACAAGGTTGGGACGATGCCACCCGGTGTCGTTGCTTTCCGGCTACATTGAAGGGCATTGCCCAGCAAAGGTTTGGCAACTTGCCAGCCGGATCTGTTGACTGCTTCAAGAAGCTAGCCTTCTTGTTTGCCACCAACTTCTCAATGAACATCCCTGCTAAGAAAATAAGTTTAGACTTGAGCACCATTAAGCAGGGAGAGAGAGAAGGGCTACGCTCATATGTCAGACGGTTCAACCTGGTCAGAATTCAGATCCAGGGGCTGTCTGACGAGGTAGCATTCACAGACTTTTTCAAGGGTCTGAGAGACGGGTCGACTTTTAAGTTCGACCTTGTCAGAAAAGGGGCATTTACGCTACAGGCGGCCCTGAGGGAGGCGGAAAGCTATATACAAGCAACCGACCTATGTACGCCTGGTAGCCAGTCAGACTCCAAGAAGTCTGACAAGCAAAAAGAGAGCCGGTCTGCTCAGCCGGCGAATAAAAAAGAAGAGAGCAAGAAAAGAAAAGAAGTCTGGGCGGTCAGTGATTCTGAGCAGCCGTCCCAGAACAAGAAGAAAGAGTTTAAACCGTACGTTCCCCGGTACGAGTTTAACAAAGATTGTAACTCCATCCTCATGGAGGTAAAGGACCGGATGTCCATTGAGAAGCCGAATCCAATGAAGAGTTCCGTCCAGTTTCAGAACAAAAACAAATATTGCCAATTCCATGAGGAGGTTGGCCATGACACCAACGATTGCTTCAGTTTACAGTGGACGTTGGACCGTCTGGCTAACAAAGGGCATCTGAAGTCCTATATTTCTAAGTCCCCAGCCGGGACAAAGAAGAAGAACAAGGGTCAGTCCTCTAAGACTACCCCCCAGCCTGCTAGTAGTTCGGAAACCGACAGGGATCCGGTCTTCACCATAGCAGACGGATTTTCTTGTGGTGGCCCTACCATCCGGGGCACCAAAAGCCATCTTCGAAAGATGGATAAGGATGATGAGGAGCAGGCGTCTGCCAGCTCCACTTTTCCGGATGTCCTCATTACTGAGAAGGATAGGGGCAGCGTCCGCCGCCCGCATGACAACCCGGTTGTTATTGAATGCAAGGTCGCCAACCAGTTAGTTGGGCACATCCTTATTGACACCGGCAGCTCATCAGACATCATCAGCCTCCGGTGCTTGCAGAAGCTGAAATACAACTCCAGCAGCATGCATCCGGTCACCCACCCTTTAGTTGGTTTTGGGGGTGGGATGGTCTATCCAGCCGGAAGAATTGACCTACCCATCCGGCTGGGTGAGAAGGGCCAGGGACGACATATTGTCGTCAGATTATTGGTCGTTGAGGAGTTGACTGCCTACAACATCATTCTTGGGAGGCCAACCCTCAACGAAGCCAAGGCTGTAATCATCCCTGCTCTCATGCTCATCAAGTATGAGAGGGATGATGGTTTTGTTGGTTCCCTAAATGGGGATCAGAAGACGGCCAGGGAGTGTTACCTCTCAGCCGTCAAAGATACTGTGGCCGCAGACGGCCAAGGGAAGGAACCAATAGACCTTGACAACGTCAAGGATGCTCCTTCACCTCCACCAGCAGCCGGAAAAAAGAGAAAAGCTGCAGAGCTGGTGGTGGTGAAGAAAGAAAAGAAATAGCAATCACTGACCGGTGAACGGTCAGAGGAGCTCCGTGCCCAACCGGCTGGTGATAGCATTGATCTTGTTCTGGACGACAGTCGTCCAGAGCGAACTATTAAGGTTGGAACGGTTGCTAATGTTGTTCTGGGTGCAGACTTGCACCTTCTGCTGAAAGAATTCAAAGATGTGTTTGCCTTTGAAGTGGAAGAGATGTCAGGCATCAGCCCGGATCTCGCTGTCCACATGCTCGCCGTGGATCCAAAAATAAAGCCCATCCGGCAAAAGAAGAGAAACCACGGTGAGGAAAGAAGTCAGGCGGCAGCTGCCGAAGTAAAAAAGCTGTTAGATGCCCGGTTCATTCGGCCTTGTAATTTCCCCGACTGGGTGGCAAACGTTCTGCTTGTAAAGAAGTCGAATGGTACTTGGCGGATGTGTATAGATTACACAGATCTCAACAAGGCATGCCCAAAGGATAGTTATCCACTTCCTAAAATTGACAGCCTTGTTGATTCAACAGCCGGCCATGCCTTGATGAGTTTTATGGATGCCTATTCCGGCTTCCATCAGATACCTTTGTGGAAAAAAGATCAAGAAAAGACGGCCTTCGTCACTGATCAGGGGTTATTCTGTTATACTGTGATGCCGTTTGGCTTGAAGAATGCGCCGACTACATTCCAACGGATGATTAATACAGTCTTCATTAATCAAATTTGGAGGAATGTAGAGGCGTACATTGATGACATGATAGTCAAGTCCAAACAGCAGGCGGATCACCTTGCTGATCTCCGAGAAACCTTCACCACACTCAGGCGGCATAAGGTTATGTTAAATCCTAAGAAATGCGTCTTTGGTGTTGAGTTTGGGAAGTTTCTCGGATTCCTGATTGATCAAAGGGGGATAGAGGCTAACCTTGAGAAGATACAGGCGGTAATTGACATGAAGTCACCCCGCACTGTCAAGGAAGTTCAGAGACTCACCGGTTGCCTGGCCGCCTTGGGGAGGTTCCTCAGCCGGTCAGGTGACAAATGCCTTTATTTCTTCCAAGCAATTAGGAAGAAGACTAGATTTGAATGGGGGGATGATGCTGAGGCGGCATTCCAAAAATTAAAAGAGCACTTGGACTCTTTGCCAAGGCTTGTTAGTCCTTTGCCAAGAGAGAAGTTGTACATGTACTTAGCCGTCTCAGACCATGCTCTCAGTGCCGTTCTCCTTGCCGAACGAGACGGTACGCAGCTCCCGGTATATTTCATAAGCCATGTGTTAAAAAATGCTGAACTCCGGTACCCCATGGTGGAAAGATTTGGTCTTGCTCTATATATGGCCTTCAAAAAATTGAAGCCATACTTTCTGGCACATCCGGTGGTAATCTACACCGACCAGCCCCTCAAGCGGCCAATGTCCACTCTGGAGTCATCCGGCAGAATGTTGAAATGGGCTATTGAAATGCAAAGTCTTGAAATCTCTTACGAACCAAGGAAAGCAGTGAAAGGTCAGGCGTTTGCCGACTTCATTGTTGAAATGACCCGTCCGGTCCTCCCGGATAATGTTGATCAGGTTTGGAAGGTGTATGTAGATGGGAGCTCTACAAAGAACGGCTGTGGTGCAGACATTGTTTGTGAATCTCCAGAAGGAGATAGATATGAGTATGCACTACGGTTCAAGTTTCAGGCCTCGAATAACGAGGCGGAGTATGAAGCCCTGCTAGCCGGAATCCGCATGTGTAAGGCAGCAGGAGCAACAAAGATTGACGCCCATTCTGATTCTCAGTTAGTTGTTAGCCAGTATGAGGGCACTTATGAAGTGACCCATCCGGCAATGATCAAATATCTTCAGGCTGTCAAAGAGGAGGTCGGGACCCTTGAGGAATTAAGATTGAATCAAGTGCCCCGGTCAGATAACCACCCGGCGGATGCACTGTCAAAATTGGCATCATCCGCCTGCCATGATACGCCTCGGTCAGTCTTTTGGGAAGTTCTTGAAAAAAGAAGTATTTATGAAGATCCCATTGGAATTCTAGATCGAAGTTCTACTTGGATGGATGGCATCCGGGCGTATCTTGCAGACGGCACGCTCCCTGATTCACCTCAGGAAGCATCCGTCATGAAAAAGAGAGCAGCAAACTTCGAGTTAAGGAACGGAGAACTCTTCAAGGCTGGATTTCTCAAGCCCTTGTTGAAATGTGTTACCCCAGAAAAGGGGAAAGAGGTACTCGAAGAGCTGCATGCGGGATTTTGCGCTTCCCACATAGGCGGCAAGTCCCTAGCCGTCAGAGCCAGGCGGCATTATTTTTGGCCTACTCTTGAGGCAGACGCCAAGGAATTTGTGAAGAAATGTGATAAATGCCAGAGGTTTGGCAAGCTAATACATCGCCCGGCTACTGATCTGACGGCAATCCACAGCCCGGTCCCGTTTGCTAAGTGGGGCATGGACATATTGGGTCCTTATACGCCTGCTCCAGGTGGGAAGCGCTATATCTTGGTGGCTGTGGATTACTTCACCAAATGGGTGGAGGCAGAGGCAGTCAAGAATATCAAGACAAAGGATGTCATCTCTTTCATATGGAAGAATATTATCACCCGGTTTGGGGTACCTATGTCTATGGTATTTGACAACGGCCCTCAGTTTGAGACGCCTCAGCTCAAGATTTGGTTAGGAGATCAGGGTATCATAAGTTACTTTGCCTCAGTCGGCCGTCCTCAAGCAAATGGTCAGGTTGAGGCATTCAACAAACTCATCTCAGACGGCATAAAACAGAAAATTGAAAGAGCCGGTGGTCTTTGGGCTGAAGAGTTAATTCATGTTCTTTGGGCCATCCGGACAACTGCCAAGGGATCAACTGGAGAAACCCCGTTTCTCATGGTATACGGGGCTGAAGCCGTTTTACCCATTGAACACTATGAGCCTACGCTCAGAGTGATGCTCTATGATGAAGAGGCAAATTGGGAGGCCATGCGGCTGGCATTGGACTCCCTCCCGGAACGCAGGGGCAATGCTGCCATGCGACATGAGATATACCGTCTGAGAATGACGCGAGCCTACAACAAAAGAGTGCACAAACGTCCTTTGAAAGTGGATGATTTTGTGTTACGGAAAATGGAGGCAACCGGTAGGGCCAATGAGCTTGGAAAGCTAACTCCTAATTGGGAAGGCCCCTACCGGATCTATGAAGAAGTTAGGGATGGCACATACCGCCTGGAAACCCTAGACGGTAGACGCCTGCCTAGAACTTGGAATGTAGACAACTTAAAAAAGTACTACTTCTGAGTATTGTAAAATTTTTTGTAACAAGAAGTATTAATGAGAGATGCTTTTGTTTCATTTATTGTCTTTTTATCCGTCTGGGTTTACCCATACTAATGATGAAAGGTTCAGTAGCAAATTTAATATATGAATAACTTGAGGCCAATGGCCAGATAACTAAGTTTGATACTTAGTATATGAAATCAAAAGTCCATAAAGACAAGAGGCTAACAGCCGGATTCTTAAGCTAAGCACAAAACCGTTTAGTGGCTATCAGCCGGTCTACAACAAGACCTGAGGCCAAGGGCCAGATGGTTGTCCATTTTCACAAATTCGTCTATCCCAATATGGATATAGGCGTCCGGCGACACCCCTCCGGGTGCAATCGTCGCAGAGAACAGCCACCTTGCTTGTTCTACATACCCATGCAGGCGGCAAAGATTGAGTGGTTAAAAAAGCCAACTTATAGCTGCCTGACCGTGTTATTTCTACTAAGTAATATTTGGTTGTAAATGCTCCGGCTGCCTACCAGTATCATCCGGAGTACCATCATAAGTTTTTACTTAGTTAAATTTTCTCCAAGCTGCGCACTTTTAGGGCAAACCTTTTTTTGCGTAATGGCTATAAAGAATACCCAAGCGGTTTGATACCGACTGGGGCAGAGGTTGTATGTCTGTCATTTTTCCGGCGTGTGTACTTGGTTTGGGGCAATCACTATTGTGATTGATTGCCTTACAAACATCCCATACTCTTTGAAGTATGAGAAGTTTCCAAGGCAATCAATCCTTTTTCAGATTAAACCAACCACACAGCCGCCCAGGGGCAAGGACAGCCGGATTTGTACCTGCCGCATGCTTTTCATAAGATAGGAAAATTCACAAGTATATATATATTGAGTATATATGCAAAAGTGAAAAAATTGAAAAAACTGTGCAAGTATAAGAAAACCGACTGAGTCGGTATACTTCAATAAATAAACTGGCTCAAGGCCAGAAATAATTGTTAGCCGGATCCACATCCGGTATAAAGAGACAAAGGAAAAATAAAAGTTACATAATTACTCGGCGCACAGGCCGGAAAAGCAAAAGGTTGGCATACTGCCGCAGAGAAGGAGGGGAGCTATGCTGCTGGCTGTTCCGGCTGGGCTGGAGTCGTTGAAGGAACATCATCCGGAACCACAGCCTCTTCAGGCTGGCTGTCCTTGTTTACTTCCTTTATAATTTCGTCCAGGTCTGGCTCCTCTATGTCCGAAACCTCAGCACCGTTTTCCAAGGCCCATTCCTTGAAGCGAGCCGGAGCAGGATCCTGGAGAACCTTGGCATCGTACACCTCAGTGGCGTAGCTGTACCTCAGCTTGTAGACTTCAAAGTCTACTTCAGGATAGAGAAGCCCCCAAGCGTATCGGAGGCGGATCTCATTGTCCCACTCATTCTCTTTGATGAGCCGGGCCTGCTCAACTTCGAGCTCCTCAGCATGCTTGCCCTTCAGAGTGGCAAGCTCAGCAGTCAGCCGGGACTTGTCTGCCCTTAGGGCAGCGTTCTCCTGATCAGCCCCCTCCAAGGCCTTGAGGTTGGAGCCGGCAGTTTTCAGCTGAAGCTCCAAGTCGCTGATCTTGTTGTTGGCTTCATCATTAGCAGCCGTCAAAGTCCTGACCAGCTCCTCCTGTTTCAACTCGAGGGCTTTAATCTCAACATCAAAATTTATATAGGCATATTCAGCAGAGTTGAGATTGGCTTGAGCCCTTCTCTTGGCATCAGTTACCTCTTCTTGCTTCTTCCGGAAAGGCAACCGGAGCCCATCCACCCGGACCATAACCTGAGCAAGGTCATCCGGGAATCTAAACACTTAGCAAAATTGAAAGACAAAATGAAATGAAAATAAATGAAAAAGATAAGGGGCAAGTTTCACTTACCTCCGCCAGCTGCCCCAGAATCTGGTCGAAGTCGACCTCGTGGCGGTTGGGTATGGAGTTCTTCTCCGACTGGGTGAGAGTTCTCACCATCCGTTTGCCAAGCCCCGCTAGGTCCGGGGCAGAAGTAGCATCTGTAGCATAAGAAGGACTTGGTGAGAGGCTAGCAGCGTATTTGGCATTCATTCTTTGCCGGCTACTCACAGACCCCCCGGAAGGGTCAGTCATAGTCTTGACGCGCATAAAGTCAAGCGGCCAAGGAATTTCAATCTTACCTTTGGAGTCGACCCTCGCCGGCTCCTCCCGTGCTGCCTTGGATGGCTCGCCATCCTTCGATGCTTCATGAGCATCCGGCTTTTTCTTTGATTTCTCTGAGTTCTCACTCAGAGTTGCCATGGCTTCGGGGCCCTTTCCCCCGATTGTAGGGAAACCTTTGGCGTTAACGCCAGAGGCCGTTGGGGTTGTCTTCCTCCCGGTTTTAGCAGCCAGTTTTTGAAGGTTCTCATCCCCAGGTCTTTTTAAGACCTTTGTCATGGAACGGGGGAGGATGCCAGTTGAAGCCTGCAAAAACACAAGGAAACCATAAGTCATCCGGAATCAAATGAACTTGGAAAATTTCAAGGGAAGTTGGAGTTATCTTACCCCTCCTTTTTTGGCCTCCTTGGCCTCAATGGTGGCCTTCTTGGCCAAGATGGTTTCTTTGCGGAGCTGAGCCGCAGATTTTTAAGGGGTCTTAGCCGGATCGACCATTTTCCTTGCTTCCCTGCAGAAAAACATAAAAGAGTTAGAAGAAGAAAAAGTTCAAAGCAATGAAATTTAAATTGCAGACGGAAGACTGCCGGGTGGGTGAGTGTATCTACCCTTTGGAAACATAGGGCTCAACCCGCAGGCGGACAAGAATCTCTCATCCGCAAAGAAATCCGGGCGGGGGATCCAGTTTCTTGGAACAACTATGTGAGTCCCATCCCCCAAGGGCTCAGTTGTTGTCTTGAAGAACTCCGGCTCTATTTTTTGCTCCCGGGCATTGGTAGTAAGAGCTAGGCGTACGCACTTCTGGCCCACCAAAGCCGGCTCTTTGTTATAGCGCCGGAGAATCTTGTTTATCCTCACTTGAGGGGAGGAGACCAAGTACCATTTATCTTTCCAACCTCCCCACTTGGACACTTTGTCCAAGGTCATCAAATATTCCGGGAGTGTGGAAATAGTGTACCACGCTCCATATCCGCCTGGGGCACTCTTGAGGTAGTGCATATGGGCGAAGGCGGTGAAGCTGGGCTCAATGTCCTGGAGCTCGCAGGCGGCGATATAGCTAAGGATATTGACCCAAGAGTTAGGCGTTAATTGCCACACTCCCAAGTCATATCCCTTCAGGATCTTCCGGATGCCTCTGTGAAGGGGAAAGCGGAGGCCGACTTCTATTACCGCCTCATAGCAGACAAAGTAATTGTCTGCATTGTCAATGTCATCCCCCAGGCTAAAACAGCATCAGCCGGAGGGACAATGATGTCCCAGTCTTCCCCAAAGGGGTGTTGTTGTTTGAAAGCCTCAAAGCCACTTTCAAGAAGGGCCCTGTCCCCAGGCTTCATTCGGGTTTTAGTAGGATCCGGGTTTGCTTCTTTCTTTGCTGTTTGGCGATAAGCCTCAGCAAGGTTCTCTCCCTCCGCCCCGGATCCTTCCTGCTCCTCAGCCGCTTCTTCAGCTGAGTTACTTTGGTCTGGAGAGGAGGCGGTTTCCTCACCGTCTCCCCTTGAGTCGTTGTTGCTGGAAGTAGACGGGGTGTCCTCAGCTGAGTTACTTTGCTCAGCCGCCTCGTAGTCTTCCTCCCTCACAACTTCACTTGCGGGCACTTCTCTAGTGCGCCGCCTGCTGGGCTTGGTAGCCGTCTGCTTAGTTCTAGCCATTGTGTCCTGCACAGACATAGAGAGGGAAGAAGCTGGAGATGAGCAAAGCACTCCAGAAACTCCAGACAAGGCACCCCCGGTTCTAGACTCAGCCGTCCTTGGTGACCGGCTGAGCGTCCTAGGCAGTGCCGTGTGTGCAAATGGAGAGTTCATTTTATTTTTTGAAAAGTTAATGTATACAGCCGGAAATGAGTGTATACAGGCTAAAGAAAAAGGAAAAAGAAGAAAAACTTAAAGAAGGAAACGGATGGTTACCTTACTTTGAGTTCTGAAAAAAATCAGAAAACGGCAAAGCAACCGGTGACCGGGTGACTTCGAAAGAGCACACGGGAATCTTGAGTTGGCTTAAACGCAACCGGGATCAGAGCACCTCTCTCTAAAAAACTCTCTTTCTCTCTCTAGAAAAGTCAAGATTTGTAAAAGTGAAGAGGAGAGAGGGGGAGGGTAAATCCCTATTTATAGGGGGTGAAACGGCACGAATCCCCGTCATCACTGTCAAAAACAGTCGTTTTCACTGTTCACCCTTCATGGGTTGACACGTGTCACAGGCACCATGTGGCCTGCCACGTGCCACCTGTGAGGGGCAAATGTTTGGGGTATTTTCACCCATGACAAGTGGACCAATGAGGAGGTGCCACGTGTCAGAGGCGGGCAGGTTACCCTTGACCAATCCCCAGCTGACACGTGGCCTCTCCAGATACTCCCTTAGAGTTGCGGCCTTCAAGGGCCCAATTCCCCAAAAATCCGCTATTTGGCGGCGCAGCCCATCAGTCCTAGGTTAAAATAACCTAGGAAGGGGCACTTTTCCCAAGGACCCTATAAATAGGGAGATATTCCCCCAAAATGGGGGACATTCAGAAATTCACTATCATTTATTACATCCTACTTTCTCTCTCATCAGAGAACACTTGAGCTTGGAATCCAAGAAGGTCCCCACCTAAATTTCCGCACTTTTTATTCTCCTTCAAGTTACTAACTTGAGCGTTGGAGGCGGAGCACCACCCAACCGGTGTCTTCGTTGTTTTTGCAGGTACAGAGTCAGCAGGACCAGTCTTCGAGTTGTAACTCTCCCAAGGGACAAAAACACCCAAAACAAGTCCAATTGAGTGTTGTGGAACCATCCAATATGCCTTTAAACAGTCAATTTACCCGTTCTAAACTTGCACCGATATCGCGACCTCAATCCTACCACGAACATTTATGGCAACATATAAGGGTCATATATGGTTCGTTTACCATGGTTCCTAATACCCTCCGGGAGTCCAATTGAGTGGATGGAACCATCCAATATGCCTTTAAACAGTCAATTTACCCAATCCAAACTTGCACCGATATCGTGACCTCAAGCCTACCACGGACATTTATGGCAACAAATAAGGGTCATATATGGTTCCAAACGTCATTATATGACCCTAAGATGTATCCCCTAGGGTCTCAAGACTTTTCGCCACCGGGCCCCGTAACCTCAAAATTCCTCAAAAAGCGTGGATTATAGCCTTCAGTTTTGGAATTTTTTGACCTTTTTTCGCCCGAAAATAAATATTGCCGAGATGTTTACCATGGTTCCTAACACCCTCTGGGAGTCCAATTGAGTGGGTGGAACCATCCAATAAGCGTTTAAACAGTCAATTTCCTCGTTCCAAACTTGCATCGATATCGTGACCTCAAGCCTACCACGGACATTTATGGCAACATATAAGGGTCATATATGGTTCCAAACGTCATTATATGACCCTAAAATGTATCCCCTAGGGTATCAAGACTTTTCGCCACCGGGCCCCGTAACCTCAAAATTCCTCAAAAAGAGTGGATTATAAGCCCTTCAGTTTTGGAATTTTTTGACCTTTTTTCGCCCGGAAATAAAAATTGCCGAGTTCTTTACCATGGTTCCTAATACCCTCCAGGAGTCTAATTGAGTGGGTGGAACCACCCAATATGCCTTTAAACAGTCAATTTACCCGTTCCAAACTTGCACCGATATCGAGACCTCAAGCCTACCACGGACATTTATGGAAACATATAAGGGTCATATATGGTTCCAAACGTCATTATATGACCCTAAGATGTATCCCCTAGGGCCTCAAGACTTTTCGCCACCGGGCCATATAACCTCTAAATTCCTCAAAAAGCGTGGATTATATGGCCTTCATTTTTGGAATTTTTTGACCTTTTTTCGCACGGAAATAAAAATTGCCGAGTTGTTTACCATGGTTCCTAGAACCCTCCAGGAGTCCAATTGAGTGGGTGGAACCATCCAATATGCCTTTAAATAGTCAATTTACTCGTTTCAAACTTACACCGATATCGTGACCTCAAGCCTACCACGGACATTTATGGCAACAAATAAGGGTCATATATGGTTCCAAATGTCTTTATAAGACCCTAGAATATATCCTCTAGGGTGTCAAGACTTTTCGCTACTTGGCCCCGTAACCTCAAAATTCCTCAAAAAACATGGATTATAGCCTTCAATTTTGGAATTTTTTGACCTTTTTTCGCCCGAAAATAAAAATTTCCGAGATGTTCACCATGGTTCCTAATACCCTCCGGGAGTGTGAGTGGGTGGAACCATCCAATATGCCTTTAACAGTCAATTTACCCGTTCCAAACTTGCACCGATATCGTGACCTCAAGCCTACCACAGACATTGATGGCAACATATAAGGGACATGTATGGTTCCAAACGTCATTATATGACCCTAAGATGTATCCCCTAGGGTCACAAGACTTTTCGCCACCAGGCCTCGCAACCTCAAAATTCCACAAAAAACGTGGATTATATAGCCTTCAATTTTGGAATTTTTTTGACCTTTTTTCGTCCGGAAATAAAAATTTCCGAGTTGTTTACCATTGTGCCTAATACCCTCTGGGAGTCCAATTGAGTGGGAGGAACCATCCAATATGTTTTTAAACAGTCAATTTATCCGTTCCAAACTTGCACCGATATCGTGATCTCAAGCCTACCACGGACATTTATGGCAACATATAAGGGTCAAATATGATTCCAAACGTCATTATATGACCCTAAAATGTATCCCCTAGGGTATCAAGACTTTTCGCCACCGGGCCCCGTAACCTCAAAATTCCTCAAAAAGAGTGGATTATAAGCCTTCAGTTTTGGAATTTTTTGACTTTTTTTCGCCCGAAAAAAAAAATTGCCGAGTTGTTTACCGTAGTTCCTAATACCCTCCAGGAGTCTAATTGAGTGGGTGGAACCATCCAATATGCCTTTAAACAGTCAATTTACCCGTTCCAAACTTGCACCGATATCGAGACCTCAAGCCTACCACGGACATTTATGGAAACATATAAGGGTCATATATGGTTCCAAACGTCATTATATGACCTTAAGATGTATCCCCTAGGGTCTCAAGACTTTTCGCCACCGGGCCCTATAACCTTTAAATTCCTCAAAAAGCGTGGATTATATAACCTTCATTTTTGGAATTTTTTGACCTTTTTTCGCACGGAAATAAAAATTGCCGAGTTGTTTACCATGGTTCCTAGAACCCTCCAGGAGTCCAATTAAGTGGGTGGAACCATCCAATATGCCTTTAAATAGTCAATTTACCTGTTTCAAACTTGCACCGATATCGTGACCTCAAGCCTACCACGAACATTTATGGCAACAAATAAGGGTCATATATGGTTCCAAACGTCTTTATAAGACCCTAAGATATATCCTCTAGGGTGTCAAGACTTTTCGCTACCTGGCCCCGTAACCTCAAATTTCCTCAAAAAGCATGGATTATATATAGCCTTCAATTTTGGAATTTTTTGACCTTTTTTCGCACGGAAATAAAAATTGCCGAGTTGTTTACCATGGTTCCTAGAACCCTCCAGGAGTCCAATTGAGTGGGTGGAACCATCCAATATGCCTTTAAACAGTCAATTTACCCGTTTCAAACTTGCACCGATATCGTGACCTCAAGCCTACCACAGACATTTATGGCAACAAATAAGGGTCATATATGGTTCCAAATGTCTTTATAAGACCCTAAGATATATCCTCTAGGGTGTCAAGACTTTTCGCTACTTGGCCCCGTAACCTCAAAATTCCTCAAAAAGCGTGGATTATAGCCTTCAATTTTGGAATTTTTTGACCTTTTTTCGCCCGAAAAAAAAAATTTCCGAGATGTTCACCATGGTTCCTAATACCCTCCGGGAGTCCAATTGAGTGGGTGGAACCATCCAATATGCCTTTAACAGTCAATTTACCCGTTCCAAACTTGCACCGATATCGTAACCTCAAGCCTACCACAGACATTTATGGCAACATATAAGGGACATATATGGTTCCAAACGTCATTATATGACCCTAAGATATATCCCCTAGGGTCACAAGACTTTTCGCCACCAGGCCTCGCAACCTCAAAATACCACAAAAAACGTGGATTATATAGCCTTCAATTTTGGAATTTTTTGACCTTTTTTTGTCCGGAAATAAAAATTTCCGAGTTGTTTACCATTGTTCCTAATACCCTCTAGGAGTCCAATTGAGTGGGAGGAACCATCCAATATGTTTTTAAACAGTCAATTTACCCGTTCTAAACTTACACCGATATCGTGACCTCAAGCCTACCACGGACATTTATGGCAACATATATGGGTCATATATGGTTTCAAACGCCATTATATGTCCCTAAGATGTATCCCCTAGGATCTCAAGATTTTTCCCCACCAAGCCTCGTAACCTTAAAATTCCTCCAAAAAACGTGGATTATATAGCCTTCAATTTTGGAATTTTTTGACCTTTTTACGTCCTGAAATAAAAATTTACGAGTTGTTTACCATGGTTCCTAATACCCTTCGGGAGTCCAATTGAGTGTGTGGAACCATCCAATATGCCTATAAACAGACAATTTACCCGTTCCAAACTAGGACCGATATCGTGACCTCAAGTCTACCACGAACATTTATGGCAACATATAAGGGTCATATATGGTTCCAAACGTCATTATATGACCCTAAGATGTATCCCCTAGGGTCTCAAGACTTTTCGCCACCGGGCCCTGAAACCTCAAAATTCCTCAAAAAGCATGATTATAGCCTTCAATTTTGGAATTTTTAGACCTTTTTTTCGCCCGGAAATAAAAATTGCCGAGATGTTTACCATGTTTCCTAATACCCTCCGGGAGTCCAATTGAGTGTTGTGGAACCATCCAATATGCCTTTGAACAGTCAATTTACCCGTTCTAAACTTGCACCGATATCGTGACCTCAATCCTACCACAGACATTTATGGCAACATATAAGGGTCATATATGGTTCCAAACGTCATTATACGACCCTAAGATGTATCCCCTAGGGTCTCAAGACTTTTCGCAACCATGCCCGTAACCTCAAAATTCTTCAAAATGCGTGGATTATAGCCTTCAATTTTGGAATTTTTTGACCTTTTTACGTCCGGAAATAAAAATTTTCGAGTTGTTTACCATGGTTCCTAATACCCTTCGGGAGTCCAATTGAGTGGGTGGAACCATCCAATATGCCTATAAACAGTCAATTTACCCGTTCCAAACTAGGACCGATATCGTGACCTCAAGTCTACCACGAACAGTTATGGCAACATAGAAGGGTCATATATGGTTCCAAACGTCATTATATGACCCTAAGATGTATCCCCTAGGGTCTCAAGACTTTTCGCCACCGGGCCCCGAAACCTCAAAATTCTTCAAAAAGCATGATTATAGACTTCAATTTTGGAATTTTTAGACCTTTTTTTCGCCCGGAAATAAAAATTGCCGAGATGTTTACAATGGTTCCTAATACCCTCCGGGAGTCCAATTGGGTGTTGTGGAACCATCCAATATGCCTTTGAACAGTCAATTTACCCGTTCTAAACTTGCACCGATATCGTGACCTCAATCCTACCACAGACATTTATGGCAACATAAAAAGGTCATATATGGTTCCAAACGTCATTATACGAGCCTAAGATGTATCCCCTAGGGTCTCAAGACTTTTCGCCACCGGGCCCCGTAACCTCAAAATTCTTCAAAATGCGTGGATTATAGCCTTCAATTTTGAATTTTTTGACCTTTTTTCGCCCGAAATAAAAGTTGCCGAGATGTTTACCATGGTTCCTAATATCCTCCGGGAGTCCAATTGAGTGGGTGGAACCATCCAATATGCCTTTAAACAGTCAATTTACCCGTTCCAAACCTGCACCGATATCGTGACCTCAAGCCTACCACGGACATTTATGGCAACATAAAAGGGTCATATATGGTTCCCAACGTCATTTTATGACCCTAAGATGTATCCCCTAGCTTAGGGCCTCAAGACATTTCGCCACCGGGCCCCGTAACCTTAAAATTCCTCAAAAAGCGTGGATTATAGCCTTCAATTTTGGAATTTTTTATCCATTTTTCTACCGGAAATAAAAATTGCCGAGATGTTTACCATGGTTCCTAATACCCTCCGGGAGTCCAATTGAGTGGGTGGAACAATCCAATATGCCTTTAAGCAGTCAATTTACTCGTTCTAAACTTGCACCGATATCGTGACCTTAAGCCTACCACGGACATTTATGGCAAAATATAAGGGTCATATATAGTTCCCAACGTCATTATATGACCCTAAGATGTATCCCCTAAGGTCTTAAGACTTTTCGCCACCGGGCACCGTAACCTCAAAATTCCTCAAAAAGCGTGGATTATAGCCTTCAATTTTGGAGTTTTTTGTTCTTTTTCGCCCGAAAATAAAAATTGAGAGGGTAGAATCATCCAATATGCCTTTAAGCAGTCAGACTACTCGTTCCAAACTTGCACTAATATCGTGACCTCAAGCCTACCACGGACATTTATGGCAAAATATAAGGGTCATATATGGTTTCAAACGTCTTTATATGACCCTAAGATGTATCCCCTAAGGTCTCAAGACTTTTCGCCACCGGGCCCGTAACCTCAAAATTCTTCAAAAAGCGTGGATTATAGCCATGAATTTTGGAATTTTTTGACCTTTTTTCGCCCGGAAATAAAAGTTGCCAAGATGTTTACCATGGTTCCTAATACCCTCCGGGAGTCCAATTGAGTGGGTGGAACCATCCAATATGCCTTTAAACAGTTAATTTACCCGTTCCAAACTTGCACCGTTATCATGACCTCAAGCCTACAACGGACATTTATTGCAACATATAAGGGTCATATATGGTTCCAAACGTCATTATATTACCCTAATATGTATCCCCTAAGGTCTCAAGACTTTTCGCCACTGGGCCCCATGACCTCAAAATTCCTCAAAAAGCGTGGATTATATAGCCTTCAATTTTGGAATTTTTTGACCTTTTTTCGTCCGGAAATAAAAATTGCCGAGTTGTTTACCATTGTACCTAATACCCTCCGGGAGTCCTATTGAGTGTTGTGGAACCATCCAATATGCCTTTGAACAGTCAATTTACCCGTTCTAAACTTGCACCGATATCGTGACCTCAATCCTACCACAGACATTTATGGCAACATATAAGGGTCATATATGGTTCCAATCGTCATTATATGACCCTAAGATGTATCCCCTCGGGTCTCATGACTTTTCGCCACCGGGCCTCGTAACCTTAAAATTCCTCCAAAAAACGTCGATTATATAGCCTTCAATTTTGGAATATTTTGACATTTTTTCGCCCGGAATTAAAAGTTGCCGAGATGTTTACCATGGTTCCTAATACCCTCCGGGAGTCCAATTGAGTGGGTGGAACCATCCAATATGCCTTTAAACAGTCAATTTACCCGTTCTAAACTTGCACCGATATCGTGACCTCAAGCCTACCACGGACATTTTAGGCAACATATAAGGGTAATATATGGTTTCAAACGTCATTATATGACCCTAAGATGTATCCCCTAGCTTAGGGCCTCAAGAATTTTCGCCACCGGGCCCGGTAATCTTAAAATTCCTTAAAAAGCGTGGATTATAGCCTTCAATTTTGGAATTTTTTATCCTTTTTTCGCCCGGAAATAAAAATTGCCGAGATATTTACCATGGTTCCTAATACCCTCCGGGAGTCCAATTGAGTGGGTGGAACCATCTAATATGCCTTTAAACAGTCAATTTACTCGTTCCAAACTTGCACCAATATCGTGACCTCAAGCCTACCACGGACATTTATGGAAACATATAAGGGTCATATATGGTTCCAAACGTCATTATATGACCCTAAGATGTATCCCCTAGGGTCTCAAGACTTTTCGCCACCGGGCCCCGTAACCTTAAAATTCTTCAAAAAGCGTGGATTATAGCCTTCAATTTGGAATTTTTTGACCTTTTTTCGCCCGGAAATAAAAGGTGCCGAGATGTTTACCATGGTTCCTAATTCCCTCCGGGAGTCCAATTGAGTAGGTGGAACCATCCAATATGCCTTTAAATAGTTAATTTACCCGTTCCAAACTTGCACCGATATCGTGACCTCAAACTTACCACAGACATTTATGGCAACATATAAGGGTCATATATGGTTCCAAACGTCATTATATGGCCCTAAGATGTATCCTCTAGGGTCTCAAGACTTTTCGCCACCGGCCCCGTAACCTCAAAATTCCTTAAAATGCGTGGATTATAGCCTTCAATTTTGGAATTTTTTGACCTTTTTTCGCCCGGAAATAAAAATTGCCGAAATATTTACCATGGTTCCTATTACCCTCCGGGAATCCAATTGAGTGGGTGGAACCATCCAATATGCATATTTAAACAGTCAATTTACTCGTTCAAAACTTGCACCGATTAGGGCTGAGCAAAACTATCTGATAATCCGAAAATCCAAAATTCCGATCCGCATCTGATCCGATAATTTAGGGTAACCGATCCGAAAAGATTTTCGGATCGGAATTACGACTTGAATATTTCGGATATCGTATCGGATTTTGGATATCGAAAATTTCGATTTCGGATATCCGAATATCCGAAAAAAATTAAAACCTCATAATATCCATCAGTTTTTAGAAACTCCCCATTTCCCGAAAGGCCCAAGTACCAAACCCTAATAATCTAATTATTTCTCTCTCCTCTCTCATTAAGCCGTTTCCTCCCCCCCCCACTTCTCTCTCCTCCTTACTCTCCCAAAATTCAGATCTCCTCCTTTCTCTTCATGAGTTCATGGCTGCTTCACTATACTAGTTCACTCTCTCCTTAAACATTTCCTCAAAATCCCTCAACAATTCAGACCCCTCGCCTCTCAATTTCAACCTCTTAGATCTGCAAACCATCGTGTCTTCGTCGTCGGTCGTCCTCACTAGTCACAACTAGAAGCTTGCCTTTCACAAGTCTCAACTCTCATCGTCTTCGTCGTCATCACTCAAGATCTACATTTTTTTTTCATTTAATTTGGTTTTTTTTTTATTTGTCTTGTATAATGTACATAATTACAAGGGGTTTTTTTTAATTTTTATTCCATCTTGACAGTGAATTAATTTTGCTTTTTTGTTATGTAGGTTTCTTTTTTTTTTTTTTTTTTCTGCCTTCTATTGGTATGTGCTACTGTTAATCTTTGATTTTAGATTTTGAAATTTGTGGATTGTTATATTTTAATGTTTGCAGAATTATTAAACTCAAATTATATGAAGAATTGTAGCTTTCAATTATGAGTTTGAGTTTGCAGTCATGAATTGCCTTTAAAAACAAATTAATTTTGATAATAAATTATTATTTTAACATAATTATTCGTGTAAAAAAAACCAAATCATTAAAAGGTTCGGATATAGGATATCCAAACTATCCGATCCGAAGTTTTCGGATATCCAGATCTTCGGATATCCGATGATTTCGGATCGGATACGGATATCAAATATTTGCATTTTCGGATACGGATATCCGATCCGAAACGCAACTTCGGATCGGATATCCGATCCGTGCTCACCCCTAGCACCGATATCGTGACCTCAAGCCTACCACGGACATTTATAGCAACATATAAGGGTCATATATGGTTCCAAACGTCATTATAAGACCCTATGATGTATCCCCTAGAGTCTCAAGACTTTTCGCCACCGGTCACCGTAACCTCAAAATTCCTCAAAAAGCGTGGATTATAGCCTTCAATTATTGAATTTTTTGACCTTTTTCGCCCGGAAATAACAATTGCCGAGATTTTTACCATGGTTCCTAATACCCTCCGAGAGTCCAATTGAGTGGGTAGAATTATCCAATATGGCTTTAAAAAGTCACTTTACCCGTTCCTAACTTGCACCGATATCGTGACCTCACGCCTAACACAGACATTTGTGGCAACATATTAGGGTCATATATGGTTCCAAACCTCATTATATGGCCCTAAGATGTATCCCCTAGGGTCTCAAGACTTTTCGCCACCGGGCCCCGTAACCTCAAAATTCCTCAAAAAGCGTGGATAGCATTCAATTTTGGAATTTTTTGACCTTTTTTCGCTCGGAAATAAAAATTGCCGAGATGTTTACCATGGTTCCTAATACCTTCCGGGAGTACAATTGAGTGGGTGGAACCATCCAATATGCCTTTAAACAGTCAATTTACACGTTCCAAACTTGCACCGATATTGTGATCTCAAGCCTACCACGGACATTTATGGCAGCATAAAAGGGTCATATATGGTTCCAAACGTTATTATATGACCCTAAGATGTATCCCCTAGGGTCTCAAGAATTTTCGCCACCGGGCCCCCTAACCTCAAAATTCCTCAAAAACCGTGGATTATAGCCTTCAATTTTTGAATTTTTTGACCTCTTTTCGCCCGGAAATAAAAATTGCCGAGATGTTTGCCATGGTTCCTTATACCCTCCGGGAGTCCAATTGACTGGGTAGACTCATCCAATATGCCTTTAAACAGTAAATTTTCCCGTTCCAAACTTGCACCGATATCGTGACCTTAAGCCTACCACAGACATTTGTGGCAATATACAAGGGTCATATATGGTTCCAAACGTCATTATATGATCCTAAGATGTATCTCTTAGGGTCTCAGGACTTTCCGCCACCGGGCCCCGTAACCTTAAAATTCCTTAAAACGCGTGGATTATAGCCTTCAATTTTGGAATTTTTAGACCTTTTTTCGCCCGGAAATAAAAATTGTCGAGATATTTACCATTGTTCCTAATACCCTCCGGGAGTGCAATTGAGTGGGTGGAACCATCCAATATGCCTTTAAACAGTCAATTTACCCGTTTCAAACTTGCGCTGATATCGTGACCTCAAGCCTACCACGTACATTTATGGCAACATATAAGGGTCATATATGGTTCCAAACGTCATTATATGACTCTAAGATGTTTCCCCTATGGTCTCAAGACTTTTCGCCACTGGGCCCCGTATCCTCAAAATTTCTCAAAAAGCGTGGATTATAGCCTTCAATTTTGGAATTTTTTAACCTTTTTTTGCCCGGAAATAAAAATTGCCGAGATGTTTACCATGGTTCATAATACCCTCCGGGAGTCCAATTGAGTGTGTAGAATCATCCAATATGCCTTTAAACAGTAAATTTACTCGTTCCAAACTTGCACCGATATCGTGACCTCAAGCCTACCACAGACATTTATGAAATTATATAAGGGTCATATATGGTTCCAAACGTCATTATATGACTCTAAGATGTTTCCCCTATGGTCTCAAGACTTTTCGCCACTGGGCCCCGTATCCTCAAAATTTCTCAAAAAGCGTGGATTATAGCCTTCAATTTTGGAATTTTTTTACCTTTTTTCGCTCGGAAATAAAAATTGCCGAGATGTTTACCATGGTTCATAATACCCTCCGGGAGTCCAATTGAGTGTGTAGAATCATCCAATATGCCTTTAAACAGTAAATTTACTCGTTCCAAACTTGCACCGATATCGTGACCTCAAGCCTACCACAGACATTTGTGCTAACATATAAGGGTCATATATGGTTCCAAACGTCATTATATGACCCTAAGATGTACCCCCTAGGGTCTCAAGACTTTTCGCCATCGGGCCCTGTAACCTCAAAATTCCTCAAAAAGCGTGGATTATATCCTTCAATTTCGGAATTTTTTGACCTTTTTTCGCTCGGAAATAAAAATTGCCGAGATGTTTACCAGGGTTCCTAATACCCTCCGCGATTACAATTGAGTGGGTGGAACCATCCAATATGCCTTTAAACAGTCAATTTACCCGTTCCAAACTTGCATCGATATTGTGACCTCAAGCCTACCACGGACATTTATGGCAACATAAAAGGGTCATATATGGTTTCAAACATTATTATATGACCCTAAGATGTATCCCCTAAGGTCTAAAGACTTTTCGCCACCTGGCCCCGTAACCTCAAAATTCCTCAAAAAGCGTGGATTATAGCCTTCAATTTTGGAATTTTTTGACCTTTTTTTGCCCGGAAATAAAAATTGCCGAGATGTTTACCATGGTTCTTAATACCCTCCGGGAGTCCAATTGAGTGGGTGGAACCATCCAATATGCCTTTAAACAGTCAATTTACACGTTCGAAACTTGCACCGATATCGTGACCTCAAGCGTACCACGGACATTTGTGGCAACATATAAGGTTTATATTGAGGGAATTATGTCTTCGATATGTGCAATTACTAGATATATCAAGGATCACTATTATGGAGATAATAAGTTCATTCTATAGGGTCGTCAATATCTGGTGCTAGATATGATAATTGATCTTTGGGTTAGTTAAATAGCCCAAAGCCTTATAGAATGGATCCTATGAGGTCACACAACAAGGGTATTGGGTTAAACAAGTAAGAGGCCCGTTAATGGGCCTCATGAGATTATGACATACCATGTAGAGTGTTGGGCTAGAATAGTGTGTTTAGGATAAGGGTTTTGGGCTTTTGACATGGGCTCTTATTTAGAGATGTGATCTATAAATAAGATCCATGCCTAGGGTTGCAGGTAAGTAGTAAAAATCAACATACAGTAGATTGTGAAATAAGAAACCAAGCCCCAAAATACCCTAAACACTCTCCTCACTCACGGCCCTCTTCTCTCCCCTTCACGTCCGTACTTGCGGCGCCCCTCATGGTGGCTCGTGGTGTTCGTCGTGGTGGTTTGTGGTTAGCTCGTGTCTCTCTTCTCCGTTAAAGGTTGATTGAAGCGTTCAATCACGACTAACTAGCATTAGTGGAGGTTTAACTTGTGCCCGTGGACCAAGTAGAGGAATCACGCTTGGGGTTCTTTATCTCCCTTTGTTCTTGCTCGATCGCACGTGGAATCACGCTTTAAAGGTACAATTATGTGTTCTTTATGTGTTATGCAAAGATCCTTGGATTAGGTACTGTATGAATATGATTCATGTTTATTTCCGCTGCGTAGTACCTATAAACTCCTACAGTGGTATCAGTTAGCCTATTGCATTTACGCATATTGCCAATAATTATTTGATAATCCACAATTTTAATTCAATTAGGAGGGAGAATATTTAATTATGGGTCAATTATTATATTAAATGGGATTTAACTCTTGGAATTGATTAAATGTGATTTAATAATGCTCAAAATAGCCATGAAAAGATCCGATTTTTGCCCTATTGTGCTCGAAAATTTCGAAAACCCTAACCCTAGATTCGAATTTTTCGAAACCCTAAACCCTAAAATCTAGTTGATTTCATGTATAAATTATGAATTTTGCATGATCAATGATTTGATTTAAAAGTTAAATTAAATTGGGGATTATTTTCATGAAGAACCCTAGATTTAAAATTAGATTGTGAATTTAATTTTAATTGGATGAATTAGCATAAAAGTTATGTTTTAATTTATCATGGACCACATGAATTTTATTTAACAAAAATTGTTGTTTAAAATTGATAAAAAAAAAATTAAAAAAAAGGATTTTAGCAGCGGCAACCGCGGCTGGGTGGCGCAGCCACGGCGGCTGCCGCTGCAGGTGGTCCGGAGGGAGGGGTAGGGTGGGGCAGGACATCGGAACAGCAAGGGCGGCGACAGCAGCACCGTGCAAGGGCTGCGCGGCACTGTTGCCGCTGCTGCTGCACCGCTACTTCAGCAGCGTACACCGCAAGGTGTACGGCCACCGTGGCCGGCTTAGGCTGGCTACACCACGATGGCTGGTGCACGGTTTTTCAAAAAAAAATAAATCTGTTTTGAAAATATATCAAGATAATTACAAAATTATTTTGGGATAAAATCAGTTTTATTTTGGATAAGTTAAAATATTTTGAAAATATGATCTTTTTTGTTAAAAGATAAAATTGGTTTTATTTGGATAAGATCTTTTATTTTAGGATAAAATCAAATATTCAAAAGTTGTTATATTTGATATCATCCATATTTAAGTTGTTAAATTGGTAATTATCCTAAATTAAAGTGGTTAATTATGGATAAGAATGATTAGGATATTCTGAGCATATTCCAAAAGGATAATATTTGATTTAAATAATGTGATTATCCCATAATTATTTTTGGATATAATTGATTTAAAATATTGTGATTGGATAGTAATTAGGATAGAATTTCCTAACTTTGTCAGGATAATCTTTGAGGATAAATATGATTTATCTTTTAAGATTAAAATAAGATTTTGATTCTATCTCATGACTAATTTAGAATATATGATATTTTATTGATGATCATGAATAATATATGATATTATCTAATTACATTAATCAAAATATGAGATATTTAGATCCCATGTTTCCTTAATTGTGAACATTCGATGTTGTAGTTTAGGAAAGCATGATGAGTGATTTATTATATGGCAATTTTATAATATATGATGTTGTTTATTGCTATATAATGACTATTATGGCCTAGTAGATTGCTAAATGCGATCTGCGCATCGTGATGTATTTTTGTAATCTAAGTACGGTCTACGTACCGATAAAGTATTTTGTAATTTTATTTTATTTTATTTAAGTAGTAGATAGAATAGAGTAGAATTACAGGTTGCAGTTAATCCAAGAAGCCCATGAAGTGAAGACCTAAAGGAGCAAGGTGGATGCGATCCATGATGATTCAAGTGGGAGCATTTACTTTATTAGTTTTCTTAGGATTAGGGGCCATGCTATGTCTTATTTATGCATTCAGTATTTTATGCATGTTAGATTTTATTGATGTTTTGTGATGATGCGCTAGAGTTCACTATTTAATCACAACATAATAAATCTAGATCCCAGTAATATTGAGAAAGCTTTTCCAATTAAAAACCCGACAAAACCTTCGATCGTTTATGATGGGTCGGCCTCAGCAGAGCGTCATAATATATCTTGGGGAAGTGGGGGTAGATCACGTTCTACACTTTTAATTGGTTATACTCAACAAGGTTACCTAAAGATCAGTTTAGAACCTTAAAGCTAAGGGTAATAATTAAACATGTGATGGTTAATTATTCAACCAAGAGTTACAAGAGTTGTAATCAGTAAAGAGTTTAATCACCCTGAAAATGTAATGATTGATGGCAGGGCCTCAGTCCGGTCAATTATTGCACAAATAAAAGATCTTGGAATCACTTAATTCAAGTTGGGATCACTTAAATTGAATAGAGTGTTTTAAAGTTACCAATTTAATTCGCTTTTGGTACTTTAAATTTAATAAAACATAATTGAATTTTGCGTTTACTTATAAGTAACATGTCGTTCTAATTTTATTATTATATATAATCTCCTTGATTGAAAATAAAGTTGAGAAACGTTCTCAAAAAGTTTAAAAGATAAATCCATAAACCTATATTCCAATTTTGCTAAGATTGTTCTAAAAGGCAAGTTTTAGAAATTCATGTCACAGGTCTAAGGTTGGTTTTATTCAAAATGTTTGAGTAAATTGCCAACACATCTTCATTTTGAAAAATGTTTCAAGGAATATAATGAGATGAGAGGTACAAACCCTCCAAAAGACAAGTATAAAAATCCAATAAAATCTCTTATCCTCAATATGATTGAATATAAGAAAGTGATTGGAAATATCTATGATCAAAAGTTGATCAAATGACAGTATTCTTCATCTACTTTATATAGAGTTTAATACTTGATTAAACTCAAATATAAATAATGATAGAATAGACTTAGCAAAATCATGAAAAATGCTTAAAGTAGTTGAGCAAAGTATCATTTTGAACCTAAGAGAAATGTTCTAAGTGGCTCAAAGGGAAAGTTTTAGGAATATATGAGGATTGCATTAAGATGTTATAGGCCAAGAAATGCAAACAAGTTGCTACTTCTCAAACCTAGAACTACTTACATGCTAAAAGTTGTTATGAACAACAAATGTTTCAAATTAAATGGACCAATTCCAATTGATTAGATACACTAGTGGAAAAAATCTTATTTGTAACAGGCTATTCGTAACGGACATATGATTTTCCGTTACAATTAAGTCATTCGTAACGGGCAAATTCAATGTCCGTTACAAAAAAGTTGTGAATTGGGCAGGAAAAGGGTTATTCGTAGCGGACAAATTGGTGTCCGTTACGAATAAGTGGTTATTCGTAACGGACAGATAGGTGCCCGTTACGAATAAGTTAATATTTGTAACAGGCATTATTCTGCCCGTTACGATTAACTAACTAATCGTAACCAACAAATATTGCCCGTTACAAATAGAAAGTCAACAGAATTTTGGCCTTGTTATTTGTAACTAACATGGGGTGTCCGTTACGAATAAGGTTTTAAAGTAAGCCCTAAATTTTTACTTTCCCCTTTCTCAACCCCTCTGTCAAAAAATTTCCTCTTTCTATCGCACGCAAGGTCGTCGTCCTCACCTCCCTCAACTCCATTGAAGGAGCTCCAAGCTTAGTTCAATCTTTTGCTCCTCTCATTCTCACTCTTCTCCTCCATTGAAGCGCACTTTGAGTTCTCCATTATTGAAGCGCACTCCGAGTTCTCCATTATTGAAGCGCACTCCGAGTTCTCCATTGAAGGGCTTTTTGAGTTCTCCATTGAAGCGCGGTCTGAGTTCTCCATTGAAGCGCGGTCTGATTCTCCATTGAAGCGCACTGAGTTCTCCATTGAAGCTCGGTCTGAGTTCTCCATTGAAGCTCGGTCTGAGTTCTCCGTTGAAGCGCACTGAGTTCTCCATTGAAGCGCACTAAGTTCTCCATTGAAGAGTCCTACTTCCTGTAAGTTTCTCCCTCTCTCTCCTCCCCCAATTCTTAACCTTTTTTCAATTTGCTTAATTGCAATTACTTAATTATAGGTTTTTTTTCCACAATTAATTGATTGATTTTACATGTTTAATTTGATTACTTGATTTTGCTAGGAAATGGAGTGAATTGAAATTGATGTTTTTGGAGTACCACGGTCCTCAGCTCCCTTAACTCCATTGAAGCAGCTTGGTCTCACCGTGTGACAATTTGGTATGATTAATTAATTGATTTGTAGTTTGTTTTTTTTTGTTTTGTTTAATTTACTTCCAACTTTCTGCAAATTCAAATTTGTTTTTTTTTTCTTTTTTTTTGTCTAATATTTTGTCAATTTTTGTTGTGTTAATATTTATAATGCATTATATCTTCATATGCCTAGATACCCATTCAAGATTTACTCATATGCCTAGGAGTAAATCTTGAATAGTCCCCGTTTGGGACTGTTCTTAGAATTGTATTCTCACTTAGGATGTAAATGGTTGATTGTTTTTCGGAAGTAAAGGTAATTTCGTGTAAGCATTCCGTAATGTTTTCTCTAGGTACATACGTAATTAAGAAATCAATTACGTCGTGTACTTGGAGAACCATAGGGAAATGCTGCCGAAATTTCTTTAGGTCCAAAAAGTGGTCAACCATTTTCTAGTGGGAATACACTTCCAAGGATGGGTTAGGTTGGAGCGATAAGGACCTTTGAAATCATGCATTTGGAGTATGTTGATATGTGATGTTGAATATACTTTGTTTCTTGGGTTTTAATCATACATTGTTAGAAATGGACCGTCGTTGGATGTATAATGCTTCTCGAACCACACCGGAATACTTAGACGGAGTCAAAGAGTTATGTAGAGTCGCAGTGCAACACCAATGGAGTACTCTGGTTGAACAAAGGCTAACCAAAGCAAGACCTATGGATGCCCTGAACAAGGCTTTAGTGTTAAGGTTCTGCCAAATTATGTAATTTTCTTGGAATCTCATTATGTAACTCTCTTGCTGTATAATATGTTTATTTACGTTTATTTTGTTAATAGTTGGAAAACTTGGAAAAGAATGCTGAAGGAAATGATTCAAGTGAAGGTATTGGAATGGATGCCCTGGACAAGGCTTTAGGAAAAAAGGATCATCGCGGGCATGTAAAAGGACTAGGAAGGTGTGGGGTTGGAGTTAGTCACACACAAGTATCTAGGAAGGGACATAGAAAGGGTAAATCATCCAGCCAAGGTGGATGCTCATTGGAAGAGTTAGAATCAATGAAAGCTACCCTAACTCAAGAATTTGAGGCGAGGCTAGATGAAAAGGTTGAAGAGAAGATTGAAGAGAGGATTGAAGAGAGGATTCAAGAGAGGTTGGATCAACGTGTGGCAATGGAGGTGAAAGCTTATCTTGCCAAATTACTACCACATATGACCGGTGACGTGGAGGCATTTCAAGGAATGCAACTGAAGACGACCATGGAGGCAACACAAAGCACTCGTGTGATAGAGGTATATGTCTTATGAACTAATACTAAAGATGTGACTTAGCATGGTTAACATGTATAATATTGATCGAGTTTTTTGTATTATGTAGGTAGCCACTAAATGTCGCCTTGCTTTGAAAGATGAGTACAATCAAAATTTAGTGGTTGTGGCAGATGGAACGGTATATCCTGTTACCGGTAGAGTTACTCACAACCTGAAGATGTTACCCGATCATTACAGGGTTAGTGTGGACAACCCTTATCCCGATTGTGCCCTCCTTGATATACCGGTACCGAATGCCGATGGTGTGACTAAGTTGGGTAAAGCCAAGTCTGCCTTTGTACTATGGCCTGTTGACATGGTTTTTTTTGATGAAGAGGTATATTCGTCTACTATTGACATTAAATTCCATCATTTTTGTATATTTTACGAGGACTAATATTCGTCTTTTTTTAAAGCTTTCACCATCACCCAAAAAGAAGCATAGATCTACCCAAAGCAAAGAAGGGGACGATAGTTGTGGCGTTAAATCAAGGCAATCTACCATCAAACCCACAAAATTCCAACCACTTGAAGATAAAATTGTTGAGACTTTTGGCGAGGGGTGTGAGTTGTTGTATTGGTTAATGAGTTTTGATGATGCAAAGTATGATACAACATCGGTACTTTTAAAGGCCTCAATGTTTCATTTTGACAGCGACAAACACATTTGGGTAACTGCTACCGATGTACGTGAATTTCTAAGAGGAGCGTGGGCTAATGTTTCATTGATCCATGTTTATATCATGTAGGTTACTTAATAATCCTTTACATTGGTTGTTTTATTTAATATAGTAATATTTTTACTTCTATAATGTTGATTTTTCTTTGTCATGTAGGTACTTAGTAGACAATGTCATCGACCTTTTCAACAAAACTGAGATCACATTCTTTTGTCCCCAACTCATTTCTGAATCTTCAATTGAGAGTGATTACCTTGAAACTTATGTGTATGTGAAGAATGCATTTTTGCATGAATTAGATAAGGCGGGTAAACGTTGCAAATTCATAGTGGCTCCATATGTAGCAAGGTTCAAACTATGTTTTTTATACTTCCACTAAACTTGTTTTTATAAATGATTTGTTTTCTAATAATCTAACTTATCTTTACCTTTTAAATGATGTAGTGGACATTGGGTTCTTGTGGTGGTAGATCTACAATTAGGTTTAGCGTATGAGTTTGACTCTATGAAGAAACCTAAAGAAAATCCAAGACCAATGAGAATTACCGAAATCATGATGACGTGAGCCACTAACTTCAAATTGTGCCCAATTGGGTTTCTATTTTCATATTGTTTGTGGTGTTGTAGATTATTTTGTTCTAAGTGCCAAATTATATATCATTTTTGTAGGGCTTATAAAGTATATCGGGCAAATCTCACAGGGAATGAATTGAAAGCACATAGGCAAAAATTGAAATTCATACAAATGGAGGTAAATACACAACTCACCCCGTTTTATCATACATTGTTAACTTTGAATAAAAAAATTCCTAACTATTTGTTACATATGCTAGTGTGCTCAACAACAAGGAGGCGTTGAGTGTGGCTACTACATTATGAGATATATGTATGAGATTGTTAGTTCTCACTTGGATTGCAAAGGTGTATTAGAGGAGGTTAGTAGCTTTTTCATTGAGATGGTTTTCAAGATGATTTATTGACATGTATGCGATGTTATGTGTTTTATTCCTATTTGCTCCCAAAAATGGGTAAATGGTCCTATTTTATTGATTTCAATTCATAGAAACCAAAATATAAGATAATTATGGATGTTGTGTGTTTTATTTATATAATTTGATCAAATACATGATAGATGGGAAAGATAGAAGTCCCTTGGGCTATTTTGAAGCCTTTTTGGCTTTATATGCTCCCAAAAGTGGGTAAATGGTCCTATTTTATTGATTTCAATTCATAGAAACCAAAATATAAGATAATTATGGATGTTGTGTGTTTTATTAATATAATTTGATCAAATACATGATAGATGGGAAAGACAGAAGTCCCTTGGGCTATTTTGAAGCCTTTTTGGCTTTATATGCTCCCAAAAGTGGGTAAATGGTCCTATTACATTAATTTCAATTCATAGAAACCAAAATATAAGTTAATTATGAATGTTGTGTGTTTTATTTCTATAATTTGGACCAATACATGAAAAATAGGAAAGATAGAAGTCCTTTAGGCAATTTTGAAGCCTTTTTGGCTTTATATGCTCCCAAAAGGGGGTAAATGGTCCTATTACATTGATTTCAATTCATAGAAACCAAAATATAATTTAATTATGGATGTTATGTGTTTTATTTCTATAATTTGGACCAATACATGAAAGATGGGAAAGATAGAAGCCCCTTAGGCAATATTGAAGCCTTTTTGGCTTTATATGGTCCCAAAAGTGAGTTAATGGTCCTACTTCATTGATTTCAATTCATAGACACCAAAATATAAATGGATTATGGATGTTCTGTGTTTTATTTCTATATTTTGAGTTTTATTTCCATAATTTAGACCATCACATTTATTCAAATGATTTTTTCTATTATTTATTGTTTTTATTTTGTAACCTCATAAGTATGCTTTTTTTTTTGTTGATAGGATTATTGTCCAAGGAAAGCCCCGTATGATGTTGAAGATTTGAATGTGGTTCGAGAACAGTGGGCGCACTACTTTAGGAGAAAGTATTTATTGAATGCATAACTATTTGCTTAGGTAGAACATTAGTAATGTTATTAGTGTTGCTCGTTGTATATATGTGTTGGATAAATTTATACAAGTTCTTATTTGTAATATTATACTAGAATATTTATATTATGTCGTATTAATTTTTACAAAAGTCGGTATAATTGTTTATCTACAGGAACATGTTTATTATAACAGGTTTTAATTAAAAATATATTAATTATATATAAATAAATGCTGCCGAAATTTAATCAAAAAAAAATTAATTTAATGAATATTTGTAACGGGCATGAAATATGTCAATTACAAATAAGCACTTATTCGTAACGGGCGTTTCTGTTGCCCGTTACAAATAAGTGCTTAATTGAACCACAAAAACCCTTATTCGTAACGGCAGATAAAATGTCAGTTACGAATAATGGGTTTACGGTTCCAAACGTCATTATATGACCCTAAGATGTATCCCCTAGGGTCTCAAGACTTTTCGCCACCGGGCCCCTTAAGCTCAAAATTCCTCAAAAACCGTGGATTATATAGCCTTCAACTTCGAAAATTTTTGACCTTTTTTCGCCTGGAAATAAAAATTGCCGAGATATTTACCATTGTTCCTAATACCCTCCGGGAGTCCAATTGAGTGGGTGGAACCATCCAATATGCCTTTAAACAGTCAATTTACCCGTTCCAAACTTGCACCGATATCGTGACCTCAAGCCAACCATGGACATTTATGGCAACATATGAGGGTCATATATGGTTCCAAACGTCATTATATGACCTTAAGATTTATCCTCTATGGTCTCAAGACTTTTCCCCACCGGGCCCCGTAAACTCAAAATTCCTCAAAAAAAGTGGATTATATATATCCTTCCATTTTGGAATTTTTGACCTTTTTTCGTCCGGAAATAAAAATTGCCGAGTTGTTTACCATGGTTCCTAATACCCTCCGGGAGTCCAATTGACTGGGTGGAACCATCGAATATGCCTTTAAATAGTCAATTTACCCGTTCCAAACTTGCACCGATATCGTGACCTCAAGCCTACAACGGACATTTATGGCAACATATAAGGGTCATATATGGTTCCAAACGTCATTATATGCCCCCAAGATGTATCCCCTAGGGTCTCAAGACTTTTCGCCACCGGGCCCCGTAACCTCAAAATTCCTCAAAAAGCATTGATTATAGCCTTCAATTTTGGAATTTTTTGACCTTTTTTCGCCCGGAAATAAAAATATCCGAGATGTTTACCATGGTTCCTAATACCCTCCGGGAGTCCAATTGAGTGGGTGGAACCATCCAATATGCCTTTAAACAGTCAATTTACCCGTTCCAAACTTGCATCGATATCGTGACCTCAAGCCTACCACGGACATTTATGGCAACATATAAGGGTCATATATGGTTTCAAACGTAATTATATAACCCTATGATCTATCCCCTAGGGTCTCAAGACTTTTCGCCAACGGGCCCAGTAACCTCAAAATTCCTCAAAAATCGTGTATTAAGCCTTCAATTTTGGAATTTTTAGATCTTTTTTCACCCGGAAATAAAAATTGCCGAGATGTTTACCATGGTTCCTAATACCTTCGGGAGTCCAATTGAGTGGGTGGAACCATCCAATATGCCTTTAAACAGTCAATTTACCCATTCCAAACTTGCACCGATATCGTGACCTCAAGCCTACCACGGACATTTATGGCAACATATAAGGGTCATATATGGTTCCAAACGTCATTATATGACCCTAAGATGTATCCCCTAGGTGCTCAAGACTTTTCGCCACCGGGTAAAATCAAAATTCCCCAAAAAGCGTGGATTATATAGCCTTCAATTTTGGAATTTTTTGACCTTTTTTCGCCCGAAAATAAAAATTGCCGAGTTGTTTACCATGGTTCCTAATACCCTCCGGGAGTCCAATTGAGTGGGTGGAACCATCCAATATGCCTTTAAATAGTCAATTTACCCGTTCCAAACTTGCACCGATATCGTGACCTCAAGCCTACCACGGACATTTATGGCAACATATAAGGTTCGTATATGGTTCTAAACGTCATTATATGACCCTAAGATGTATCCCCTAGGGTCTCAAGAATTTTCGCAACCAGGCCCCGTAACCTCAAAATTCCTCAAAAAGCGAGGATTATAGCCTTCAATTTTGGGATTTTTTGACTTTTTTTCGGCCGAAAATAAAAATTGCCGAGTTGTTTACCATGGTTCATAATACCCTCCGGGAGTCCAATTGACTGGGTGGAACCATCGAATATGCCTTTAAACAGTCAATTTACCCGTTCCAAACTTGCACCGATATCGTGACCTCAAGCCTACCACGGACATTTATGGCAACATATAAGGGTCATATATGGTTCCAAACGTCATTATATGCCCCTAAGATGTATCCCCTAGGGTCTCAAGACTTTTCGCCACCAGGCCCCGTAACCTCAAAATTCCTCAAAAAGCGTGGATTATAGCCTTCAATTTTGGAATTTTTTGACCTTTTTTCGCCCGGAAATAAAAATATCCGAGATGTTTACCATGGTTCCTAATACCCTCCGGGAGTCCAATTGAGTGGGTGGAACCATCCAATATGCCTTTAAATAGTCAATTTACCCGTTCCAAACTTGCATCGATATCGTGACCTCAAGCCTACCACGGATATTTATGGCAACATATAAGGGTCATATATGGTTTCAAACATAATTATATAACCCTATGATGTATCCCCTAGGGTCTCAAGACTTTTCGCTAACGGGCCCCGTAACCTCAAAATTCCTCAAAAATCGTGTATTAAGCCTTCAATTTTGGAATTTTTAGACCTTTTTTCACCCGGAAATAAAAATTGCTGAGATGTTTACCATGGTTCCTAATACCCTCCGGGAGTCCAATTGAGTGGGTGGAACCATCCAATATGCCTTTAAACAGTCAATTTACTCGTTCCAAACTTGCACCGATATCGTGACCTCAAGCCTACCACGGACATTTATGGCAACATATAAGGGTCATATATGGTTCCAAACGTCATTATATGACCCTAAGATATATCCCCTAGGGTCTCAAGACTTTTCGCCACCGGGTAAAATCAAAATTCCACAAAAAGCGTGGATTATATAGCCTTCAATTTTGGAATTTTTTGACCTTTTTTCGCCCGGAAATAAAAATTGCCGAGTTGTTTACCATGGTTCCTAATACCCTCAGGGAGTCCAATTGAGTGGGTGGAACCATCCAATATGCCTTTAAATAGTCAATTTACCCGTTCCAAACTTGCACCGATATCGTGACCTCAAGCCTACCACGGACATTTATGGCAACATATAAGGTTCGTATATGGTTCCAAACGTCATTATATGACCCTAAGATGTATCCCCAAGGGTCTCAAGAATTTTCTCAACCAGGCCCCGTAACCTCAAAATTCCTCAAAAAGCGAGGATTATAGCCTTCAATTTTGGGATTTTTTGACCTTTTTTCCCCCGGAAATAAAAATTGCCGAGTTGTTTACCATGGTTCCTAATACCCTCCGGGAGTCCAATTGAGTGGGTGGAACCATCCAATATGCCTTTAAACAGTCAATTACCCGTTCTTAACTTGCACCGATATCTTGACCTCAAGACTACCACATACATTTATGGCAACATATAAGGGTCATATATGGTTCCAAACATCATTATATGACTCTAAGATGTATACCTAGAGTCTCAAGACTGTTCGCCACCGGGCCCCGTAACCTCAAAATTCATCAAAAAACATGGATTATAGACTTCAATTTTTGAATTTTTTAACCTTTTTTTGCCTGGAAATAAAAATTGCCGAGATGTTCACCATGGTTCCTAATACCCTCCGGGAGTCCAATTAAGTGGGTGGAACCATCCAATATGCCTTTAACCAGTCAATTTACCCGTTCCAAACTTGCACCGATATCGTGACCTCAAGCCTACCACGGACATTTATGGCCACATATAAGGGTCATATATGGTTCCAAACGTAATTATATGACCCTAAGATGTATCCCCTAGGGTCTCAAGACTTTTCGCCAGCGGGCCCCGTAACCTCAAAATCTCCAAAAAGCGTGGATTATAACCTTAAATTTTGGAATTTTTCGACCTTTTTTCGCCCTAAAATAAAATTTGCCGAGATGTTTACCATGGTTCCTAATACCCTCCGGGAGTCCAATTGAGTGGGTGGAACCATCCAATATGCCTTTAAACAGTCAATTTTCCCGTTCTAAACATGCACTGATATCGTGACCTCAAGCCTGCCACGGACATTTATGGCAACATATAAGGGTCATATATGGTTCCAAACGTCATTATATGACCCTAAGATGTATCCCCTAGGGTCTCAAGACTTTTCGCCACCGGGCCCCGTAACCTCAAAATTCCTCAAAAAGCGTGGATTATATAGCCTTCAATTTTGGAATTTTTTGACCTTTTTTCGCTCGGAAATAAAAATTGCCGAGATGTTTACCATGGTTCTTAATACCCTCCAACACTCCAATTGAGTGGGGTGGAACCATCCAATATGCCTTTAAACAGTCAATTTACCCGTTCCAAACTTTCACCGATATCGTGACCTCAAGCCTACCACGGACATTTATGGCAACATATAAGGGTCATATATGGTTCCAAACGTCATTATATGACCCTAAGATGTATCCCCTAGGGTCTCAAGACTTTTCGCCACCGGGCCCCGTAACCTCAAAATTCCTCAAAAAGCGTGGATTATATAGCCTTCAATTTTGGAATTTTTTGACCTTTTTTCGCCTGGAAATAAAAAGTGCCGAGATGTTTACCATGGTTCCTAATAACCTCCGAGAGTCCAATTGAGTAGGTGGAACCATCAAATATGCCTTTAAATAGTCAATTTACCCGTTCCAAACTTGCACCGTTATCGTGACCTCAAGCCTACCACGAACATTTATGGCAAAATATAAGGGTCATATATGGTTCCAAACGTCATTATATGACCCTAAGATGTATCCCCTAGGGTCTCAATACTTTTCGCCACCGGGCTCCGTAACCTAAAAATTCCTCAAAAAGCGTGAATAATAGCCTTAAATTTTGGATCTTTTTGACCTTTTTTCGCCCGGAAAAAAAATTTGCTGAGATATTTACCATGGTTCCTAATACCCTCCGGGAGTCCAGTTGAGTGGGTGGAACCATCCAATATGCCTCTAAAAAGTCAATTTACCCGTTCCAAACTTGCATCGATATCGTGACCTCAAGCCTACCACGGACATTTATGGCAACATATAAGGGTCATATATGGTTTCAAACGTAATTATATAACCCTATGATGTATCCCCTAGGGTCTCAAGACTTTTCGCCAACGGGCCCCGTAACCTCAAAATTCCTCAAAAATCGTGTATTAAGCCTTCAATTTTGGAATTTTTAGACCTTTTTTCACCCGGAAATATAAATTCCCGAGATGTTTATCATGGTTCCTAATACCCTCCGGGAGTCCAATTGAGTGGGTTGAACCATCCAATATGCCCTTAAACAGTCAATTTACCCGTTCTAAACATGCATTGATATCGTGACCTCAAGCCTACCACGGACAATTATGGCATTATATAAGGGACATATTTGGTTCCATGCATCATTATATGACTCTAACACGTATCCCCTAGGGTCTCTAGACTTTTCGCCACCGGGCCCCGTAACCTCAAAATTCCTCAAAAACGTGGATTATAGCCTTCAATTTTGGAATTTTTTGACCTTTTTTCGCCCGGAAATAAAAATTGCCGAGATGTTTACCATGGTTGTTAATACCCTCCGAGAGTACAATTGAGTTGGTGGAACCATCCAATATGCCTTTAAACAGTCAATTTACCCGTTCCAAACTTTCACCGATATCGTGACCTCAACCCTACCACGGACATTTATGGCAACATATAAGGGTCATATATGGTTCCGAACGTCATTATATGACCCTAAGATGTATCTCCTAGGGTCTCAATACTTTTCGCCACCGGGCCCCGTAACCTCAAAATTCCTCAAAAAGCGTGGATTATAGTCTTAAATTTTTGAATTTTTTGACCTTTTTTCGCCCGGAAATAAAAATTGCCGAGATGTTTACGATGGTTCCTAATACCCTCCGGGAGTCCAGTTGAGTGGGTGGAACCATCCAATATGCCTCTAAACAATCAATTTACCCGTTCCAAACTTGCACCGATTTCGTGACCACAAGCCTACCACGGACATTTATGGCAACATATAAGGGTCATATATGGTTCCAAACGTTATTATATGACCCTATGATGTATCACCTAGGGTCTCAATACTTTTCGCCACCGGGCCCCGTAGCCTCAAAATTCCTTAAAAAGCGTCGATTATAGCCTTCAATTTTGGAATTTTTTGACCTTTTTTCGCCCGGAATTAAAAATTCCCGAGATTTTTATCATGGTTCCTAATACCCTCTGGGAGTCCAATTGAGTGGGTGGAACCATCCAATATGCCTTTAAACAGTCAATTTCCCCGTTCTAAACATGCACCGATATCGTGACCTCAAGCCTACCACGGACATTTAAGGCAACATATAAGGGTCATCTATGGTTTCAAACTTCATTATATGACCCTAAGATGTATCCCTTAGAGTCTCAAGACTTTTTTTTGCTACCGGGCCCCGTAACCTCAAAATTCCTCAAAAAGCGTGAATTATAGCCTTCAATTTTGGAATTTTTAGAACTTTTTTCGCCCGGAAATAAAAATTTCCGAGATGTTTACCATGGTTCCTAATACCCTCCGGGAGTCCAATTGAGTGGGTGGAACCATCCGATATGCCTTTAAACAATCAATTTACCCGTTCCAAACTAGCACCGATATCTTGACCTCAATCCTACCACAGACATTTATGGAAACATATAAGGGTCATATATGGTTCCAAACGTCATTATATGACCCTAAGATGTATCTCCTAGGGTCTTAAGAATTTTTTTCGCCACCAGGCCCCGTAACCTCAAAATTCCTCAAAAAGCGTGGATTATAGCCTTAAATTTTGGAATTTTCTGACCTTTTTTCGCCAGGAAATAAAAATTGCTGAGATGTTTACCATGGTTCCTAATACCCTCCGGGAGTCCTATTGAGTGGGTGGAACCATCCAATATGCCTTCAAATAGTCAATTTACCCGTTCCAAACTTGCACCAATATCTTGACCTCAAGCCTACCACGGACATTTATGGCAACATATAAGGGTCATATATCGTTCCAAACGTCATTATAAGACCCTAAGATGTATCCCCTAGAGTCTCAAGACTTTTTTTCGCCACCTGGCCCCGTAACCTTAAAATTTCTCAAAAAGCGTGAATTATAGCCTTCAATTTTGGAATTTTTTGACCTTTTTTCGCCCGGAAATAAAAATTGCCGAGATGTTTACCATGGTTCCTAATACCCTCCGGGAGTCTAATTGAGTGGGTGGAACCATCCAATATGCCTTTAAACATTCAATTTACCCGTTCCAAACTTGCACCGATATAGTGACCTCTAGCCTACCATGGACATTTATGGCAACATATAAGGGTCATATATGGTTCCAAACGTCATTATATGACCCTAAGATGTATCCCCTAGGGTTTTAAGACTTTTCGCCACCGGGCCCCGTAACCTCAAAATTCTCAAAAAGCGTGGATTATAGCCTTCAATTTTCGAATTTTTTGACCTTTTTTCGGCCGGAAATAAAAATTGCCGAGATGTTTACCATGGTTCCTAATACCCTCCGGGAGTCCAATTGAGTGGGTGGAACCATCCAATATGCCTTTAAAAAGTCAATTTACCCGTTCCATACTTGCACCGATATCGTGACCTCCAGCCTACCACGGACATTTAAGGCAACATATAAAGGTCATCTATGGTTTCAAACGTCATTATATGACCCTAAGATGTATCCCTTAGAGTCTCAAGACTTTTTTTCACCACCGGGCCCTGTAACCTCAAAATTCCTCAAAAAGCGTGAATTATAGCCTTCAATTTTGGAATTTTGAGACCTTTTTTCGCCCGGAAATAAAAATTGCCGAGATGTTTACCATGGTTCTTAATACCCTTCGAGAATTCAATTGAGTGGGGTGGAACCATCCAATATGCCTTTAAACAGTCAATTTACCCGTTCCAAACTTTCACCGATATCGTGACCTCAAGCCTACCACGGACATTTATGGCAACATATAAGGGTCATATATGGTTCCAAACGTCATTATATGATCCTAAGATGTATCCCCTAGGGTGTCAAGACTTTTCACCACCGGGCATCGTAACCTCAAAATTCTTCAAAAAGCGTGGATTACAGCTAGGGGTGTACACAAACTGACCCGGACCTGAAAACCGACCTGAACCGGACCTGTTTGCACCGGACCTGGACCGAACCTATAGAATCAGGTCCGGTCCCGGTCCTTGAAATTCAGCAATTCCGGTTCCGGTCCGGATCAGGTCCAAAACCGGGGGTTTCAGGTCTGAACCTGAAAACCGGTGAAGATGATTTTTTTTCTTTAAATTATAAATACTAGCCTATGGATCAACCCAAAATCCCTAATTCTTACTCTTTGACCTCCTTTCTTCAATCTCCCTCAAGTTCTTAGTTTCTCACCAAGCCACCACTTAGCCGTTGACCACCACTAATTGCGATTTGCGGGTATCCATCGCCACACAACGCAGCCATCTTACGACCACCAGATCGAGCGGTAGCAGCGACCACAACCACCAGAACGCACGACTCCAGCGACCCCAGCCGCCAGAACGCGTGGCTCCAGCGACCGCAGCCGTCAAAACGCGTGGCTCCAGCGATTGTGACCTGCTGGATGTGGTTCTTGTGGATGTGGTACAAGGGTGCCTGGCTTCCTGTTAATGTGTGAAGGAATAAACCAGTTGAATTTGGTTAATGCTTGCTAGATCTAGTGGCTGCTTGTTTATTACTTTCTGTTTTTTTTTTTATTTTTTTTTTAAATTCTTATACTAAATCTGACATTAATATTACTTTTCAATATATTTAAACTAGTTGAATTGTTTTTTGAAGGAATAAACCAGTTGAATTTGGTTAATCTGTATATTATACTTGTAGGCGTCGCTCGAAGTGCGCCTACGTTAAGCATGGTGTGAATATGCTTGGCACTCATAGGAAGTGAGAATTGACATATACGATTAGGGACAACGATTAGGGACAAAGCAAAGTAGGGAGCCGCCAACAAGTTTTTAAGGAACTTGTAAACCGTTCACGGATTATAAAAGGCAACCACGATTAAGGGACAACAAAAGGCAACAACGATTGACCCGTGAAGGTTACACCCCATTCATAATCCATGAGATTACTAACTCCATATGGTTCGGAACCACGAAAGGAGCATCGGGGATGATGGTACGAAGTGAGTCATGGAGTCACATTCGCCCGTATTGGCCTCTACTCGATTCTTATTGTGAAAAGCATTCCTGTGATATCAAAGGCATACAAACAAAATTCAATTCGCTCTAAACTATTATTATGCTAAATTGGTTAGATATTAATGCAACATATAATTCTATAATATTGTGATCACTCCGATTTAACAACAAGATTAAAAAGGAACCTAAACCGGTTGTCCAAATAATCTTATTAGTCGTGATTTTCAATTACATATTCCCTTTAAACATGCAATATGGTGATTAATAAATATAGACATTAATAAACATTAATATTGGAAGCAATATAGCAATAAATCCAATAATATAAAATCGTGAGAAAAATAATAGAAATAAAAGGAACATGATTCCTTACTTTGATTTTGTTTGCTTGCTACTATAAAAACAATAAACGCGTTAGTAACTTCAAGGGAAATCAATTAAACAATAATTAAAATGAAATTAAATTAAATTAAATTGAATATAATTGATTTGGGGCCAAACCCTCAAACAGTTCCACCTTTCACGCCGTGGTTTAAGGATAGAACCCCGGGTAAAGTACGGACTCCTTGGAGTGCTTAAGGAAGGTATTTTGAAAGAGAGAAAGGTAGGCTAGTGTTTAGGCTAGAGCATAGAAGAGAAATGAGAGAATTCATTGATGCCCCGTACATAAAAAATGAGGGGTTATTTATAGAAAAGTGTGCTGAGGGAACACACGGAACCCTAAAATGACAGAAACCCTAGAATAGTTTCCCGTGACACGGCAAAATGTACCGTGACACGGTAAACATCCCCGTCAGACGGGAAATAATCCTGTGACACGGTGCAATTCTTAGTGACCCGGGATATTTTTTAACAAATGGGGAAGAAAAAGCGTAAGGGTTTACGCGGAAAAGACACAAACTGTACCCGTGTCACATCAGGTTTCCCGTGACACGGGATTCCTTACCATCAGACGGGAGAGAATCCCGTGACGTGGGAATTCCTGCCGTGTCGCGGGACAGTTTTTGTCATTTTTCTGTCTAAATTCATTTTTAATCCTAATTTCATTCAGCTTTTAAATGCCGATTGATAATTTCGGGCCATTTTCTGATTTATTAAAATTGGTCTAAAATAAGAAAATAAATAAATAAAAGGTTTGGGCCAAAAATAAATAATAAAACAATAAAATAAAAATGGTTTTGGGCTGAAATTAAAACTATGCTTTTACCAAACATCAAGACTGATCCATGGACTATTCAGAAATACGAAATTAATTAAATATGATTTTTAAGCACTCTCGGGATTAAATACTGAACCCGACCAATAGTAACGGTGAAAGGTTGTTCATCATTGGGTTTGGTTTTGGGGAGTCATTATTAGGTGTCTACAGAAGCCCCCACTTTGACTGAGTTTGTAGAAACGTAAGTTTCGAAAATGATAGTCAAAGTAGTCGATAGGGACGGAGAATGATTTAAGACGTTCTGCGATCCTAAATCACTCTGTATACGCCGATACCTGCAGAAAAATGTTAGTTCTACAGATTAAAGTGTGAAGGGATAGAATGCTTATCTGACACCAGTGTATCGGTGACAAATGATGCTTGGTATTTTCCTATGCTTGAAGGAATCCACCGGATGATGTTTCGCTGAAATGCTTTCCATGCATGAGGAAAGCCGACTGATGAATTTGGTAGCTTTCTATGCTTGAAGAAATCTACCGGATAACATCTTCCATGCTTGAGGAAAATCGACTGATGATTTTGGCGGTTTTCTATGCTTGAAGAAATCCACCAATAATATTTTCCATGCTTGAGGAAAGCCGACAGATGAATACTTTCCATGCTTGAGGAAAGCCGATAGATGAATACTTTCCATGCTTGAGGAAAGTCGATAAATAAAAACTTTCCATGCTTGAGGAAAGTCGATGAATGAAATAATCGCTGACTTCTTCATGCTGAGAGGTGACAACGACCAACAATTTTCCATGCTTGAGGAAAAATTTGTCTATTTGAAATCACAAGTCTCTGTGTATCGAAAACCTTGCGCTGGAATGATAGTGGTTCGATTGTCCCTGAACGTGGGCCGTAGATGATTTACCTTCAAGCCGACTATTCGACCATATTAGGTGTTAGAAATGCCAGAAATAGGTTTGGATGGTTGCTAAGGGTAAAATGGTAATTTTAGTCCCCTTTAAATATCAGTTAGAATTTTCCGCGTAATTCCAGCGAAGAATAACTGCCCAAAAGCCTCGAAAAAATCATTCAAACTGGTAAAAAATGCCAGGAATATTCGCTGACAGCTTCAAGGAGCGTGCAGGACACGCGCAGAATCACTGTGCCACGTGGACTTATGCTGTGACACGGGATTCAGCCCCGTCACGCGGTACAACATCCCGTGACGCGGAATTCCTTACTGGTTAAATTTGATGCTTTTGACCCGCAAATAAAAACGTGCCACATTAGGAACTAACCGTTACATGATAACGGACCCCGTGGTACGGGAAACAGGGCACGTAACGGTCATATTTTGGCTTTTAAATTCAATCTCCTGCTTTACCATTTCGTCATTTCTGCTGCTCATACTTCTACATTGTTCTTTTTTTATTCACAAAAAATTCCGCGCCTCAGTTTAACTCACCGGCGCCCGTCCAGCGCCACCGTGACACGGGAGTCGCAGACGTGACACGTCGGAGTCCAAGCTGCGGTGTATAGCTGCTGCTACTGCTTGAAATCGTCCGTTTCTACTGCCTGCACTCTGCTACTGCTGCCGAAGCTTCACCGTCACCACTCCAGGTTTGTCGTCACCATCTCAGAACTCCCGTGACACGATTCAAAGCCGCCGTGTTGCGGTGTTTCAGCCCCGAGCCACGGTGAAGAGCTGAGTCTGCTGCAATCTTCACGGTTTTTCCGAGCTTTTGGAGCTCAAATCTCCATCAATCCATGTAAGTTTCCTTTGATTTTTGCCTCGAATTTGCTTCAAATGAGTAATTTCATGAAAAATACCCTTAAAAATCAATTTGGGGATTTTTGATTTTGTGTCTTTATGTTCAAATTTTTGCCATGAATTTACTTGTATATGTATGTGTATGCTTTTGTGAGAAATTGGAGAAAAAAATTGCATGATTTGGTGGAGAATTGAACAAAACACCATTTTTGGGTACTACTTCTTGTGAAATGATATCCTTGTTGCTCATGTTGTTTCTTTGCACTTGAAATGGTGAAATATTGGTGGTAGATCTTGTAGAATATGCCATGACATGTTGATCTATTGTTTTTGTGTAATTTCAAAACATAATTTTGTGTATGTACTATATTGTCATGGAGAACATAGTATCATGCGGCTAGGAGAACTGTAGTATTAGTTTGTCATGGAGAAACTTAATACTAGTAATAATTCTATTATTTTGCTAATTTTTAGCCTTGAGGTAAAAATTTAGCGTATAAAAGAAAATGCAACCGGAGGTAATTGATAAGCCATTTTTGAATAAATAAATAAATAAATAACTTAGGAAATGATGCTAAGCATTTAGATTTTTATTTTTGAAATAGCATGCTTAGACGGCGGGATTGCGATCTTTCCACACGTGGCCGACGTCAGGCTTTTCGGGAGGACACTCCCACAGTTCTTGAGGGTGCGGAGGACGATGCCCTAGATACCGAGCCGCGCGCTTCTTCGAGTAGAGGTACATGGGTTCCACCTCCATGGACACCCAATCAGTTGGTTTTCTGTCGTGAGAACCACGTTTCTCACCGTCCACTTGCAGGAATAGTCGATGGCACGCTTCGCCATCATGGATCCGGAGCTGGAGATTTGATTCCTCGACTGCATGAGATTATCACGAGGGATCCTGTTACGAATGCCTTGTGGATATCTGCTGGTTTAGTGGACTTCTATTCTGCGGTCGTAGGGTTTCGCAGCCCCTAGGGTTGCGGCCCGACAGTTGTTCGTGCATTGTTGGAGTATTTCTGGGATACTGCCAACACTTTTCATTTTTCTTGGGGGGAGATGACAGTGACCCCTTTGGATTTCAGCATGATCACCGGTCTGCGCTTCACCGATCAGGCCGTACGACAGTTTCCTGACCTTAGCTGGGGGGCGCCTGAGGTAGCAGATCTGTTGGGCCCGGTCGTTCAGTATATTAGGACTCGGCCGGTACCTCGAGGTGGTCCGAGGAGCGGGCGATCGGAGCTGGCTTCCGTTCTGGCCCAGGGTTTCGACATGGAGGAGACATGGAGGAGTGCGGATTTTTATTTTGATTCTGATTTCTATGACTCTTTCTCCTGATAGGAGTTCACGCGCGCTCGTCTGCTATCTTCCTTCCTTAGTCAGGATCAATGAGATAGGATCTCTGAGCTGGGCTAGCGTTGGATATGCGGATCTTCTCTTGTCGCTACGTCATGGCTGCAGGCAGCTGAATGACCAGTCCCCTGTGACTGTGTACGGCCTATGGAGAGTCGTAGAGGTGATGATCTTTCCTTTTCTTGTTTTGTTCCAATCTGTTTGACTCATGTGCTCAGAGATTACTTTTTCATTGCAGCTTTGGTTCTATGAGTATTTCCCGGGATTGGCCCCTCGTCGACGTCGTGGAGCGGTCCATGACTTTCCTGTTGGAGATAGCTGGCGTGATCGAGGCGAGTCATGAGTGGAGTCTGTCTCTATGTTGCGCGGGTTGTTACGCCGAGGCACCTCTTCTGTTGGCGTAAGAATTAAGTTTGCAACCTGCCATTCTTTATCTTGACGTCATTTTAAGCATCTCATTACAACTTTTTATGGTTTTCAGGTGGCTATTGATGTCCAGTATCGGCCTTGGGCTAGGATGACTGACTTTCCTGAGGCCTTGCAGCTTTCGACGCGCCGTACTGTTTTTGTCGGTACTGGTCGCTTTGTTTGGTATCTTGGAGAGCGTGTTGTTCCCCAGCACAATGATGATCGCTTTGTGGTGCCTTTGCCTCACCAGAGTCGATGTGGGACTCACGCCTGCTAAGGGAGTTGATAAACAGAGGAGAGCGGTTCACTTTCCCTTGGCAGGGTCTCGTGCACATGGAGGGTGATTACTCGCGGGACGTGCTTCCCCTTTTGGCTCCTCCACCCCGTCTTCCCGAGGTATGGTTTCTTTTGAGAATTTTGTCACTAGTCTCTGTTTAAATCGTCGAATAACCTGATTATTCGATCGTATTTTCAGACGACTGTTCGTCCTATGGGGAGGATTGAGGTGCCACCTCAATCTGTCCGTTACCCGGGGCCTATTGGTATTACTGAGGACCACATTGTTGACACGCCAGAGGGTTACAGACAGGCGCAGGAGTCTTTGCCTGACGTGTTGACCACATTGTTCTCAGCCTACTCACCCGGAGATGATGGGACTCATGAAGCTGGATGACGCCTTGAAGTATTGCATCATCAAGCTTCGGCGTGGCGCGAGTTGTCGAGGCGGTTCTAGTGATGTTCTTGAGGTATGTCCACCTTTTTATTTTTACCATTTGTTCTATCTTGCATCATTGACATCTTTGTTTTCGTGTTTTTCAGGCGCGACGGAGGTCCCGATCGCGCTCGAGGCATAGAGACTCGGACGAGGGGGAGCCTAATCATGGCAGACGATCTCCACGGGTTCGTCGACATTCTCGGTCTTAGCAGGAGCCTCCGCTTTCTCAGCCGTCTCGTGAGGCTCACTGGCAGCAGCCTCAGCCTTCCCAGCCGTTCCACCATTTTCAGGGTCAGTGGCAACAACATTCATTTTCACAGCCTTCACAGTCTGAGTTCACTCCTGTGGATCGGGGCTTATATTCAGCTCCATTGTCAAGGGCGATGCCTTCACCGGTGCCTGGCTTGTTTTCAGTTCCACTGTATGGGACGATGACTTCACCGACGCTTCCTACTTCATGGAGTCAGTCTACGCCGTTTACTAGCTGGACGGGCCCTGCTTTGACCATGTCTTCTACTGGAGCTATTGGGACTAGTAGAGACACTACTCCCCGTACCCAGATGATGGAGGGACTCTTTGGTTCTCAGCCCCCGTATACTCAGGATACTCAGGCTGGAGACGATACTGATACTAGTTCTAGAGATTTTTGACCGAGGGTTTATATTTGTACTTTGCTTGATGACACTTGCCACTATTTATGTACTATGACTTACTTTGTATATTTTATTCACACTCTATGATTTTGATTTTATATAATGTGGCGTTAGTGTGTGCTTGAGACTGATTGTGTGTGACTGTGTGTTTATTAACGACGCGAAAAAAAAAACCGTTATTTTTCGTAAGTGGAGGGTACCGACCTTGTCCCAAGAGGAAAAAAAACAAAAGAAAAAGGGAATAAAAAGGCTAAATTTACAACTTTCCCAGAATAAAAAAGGAGCGAGTTTAATAACTTCCACAAAATTAAAATTGAGAAATAAAATGGAGCAGGTTTAACAACTTCCCCAAAAATAAAATAAAATAAAAAGGAGCAAATAAAATAAAATAAAACGAAGCAAATAAGAATAAGATAAAATAAAAACTTCCCCAAAAAATAAAATTAAAAATTAAAATAAAAAGGGAGAATTTTGTTGGGAATAAAAAATCTCGAAATAAGAGTGGAAGATAAACGGTGAACAAAAATATCCGGAAAAATAGGTCAGGGAAAAAAAAATAGAAAGCGCATGCGCACCGTGACACGTAATATTGTACCGTGTCACGGTAAAATGTCCCGTGACACGGTAAGGGTTCCCATGTCACGGTGGGAATTCCCGTGTCACGGTGGATATTCCCGTGTCACGGGGATAAAAAATTGCAGCCACGTTTTATACGCGTGTAACTTAATAAATTTTTCCACGTTCCGACCCTTTTCGCCTATAAAATACGACCGATAATTCATGATATGCATAATTACAAAATAAAAATAATTAGAATTTTATATTTCAATAATAATGTCTCAGAATTTTGATAACATATTGCGTGATTGGTCATATTCTTTGACTGCTGCTGACAAAAGAGAATTGGAGTTGTTTTATGTGAGAGGTTTATTAGCCCTGAGACATGTCGCGATTGAGCATGATTTTCTGAGGGCAGCCTTAGATTACTGGAGTCTAGAAACTCATTGCTTTAAGTTTGAATATGATGAACTCTGCCCTCTGCCAGAGGAATTTGGTGCCATCTTTGGCTTTCCTGCTAGGAATCTTGTTGCCATGCCTACTCTTCGCGAATACTATTACCAGGATTTTTAACGTCATCTGAATTTGAGAGATCCTGATTTGAATAGGATTGTGTGCGGTAATGAAGTAGATCTAGAAAAGCTTGCAAATTTATATTTTAATCGTCCTGTCTCTGAGTCATATCATGTATACCGTAGAAGGGTTTATTTTTTTTGCATGTTTAGCAAGCTTTTATTTGCAAACGGTAGGGTAGGACATGCTTGTTTAGCGTCTGTGCTTGAACATGTTGAATCTGGAAGATCCCCTATGCCTACTTGCCTTGGAGAAACTTTACGTGGCCTTGACGAAGCAAAATCTGACCGGAAAGCCATCAGGAAGGGCCCTCTAGTACTGCTGCATGTAAAGACCGCCTCTGATTAATTCCCGTGACACTTGGTAGACACCGTGTCACGGTAAAGCTCTCCCGTGACACGGTGTAGTCTGCCGTGTCACGGTGGAAAAAATCTTATTCGATGGGTGGTGCCTTGGTAGAGACTTACTAGGATGGTTGGGACGCATGATACACCGTATTGCCGTATTCCTAGTATATCAAAGTTGACTTTTTATTGTCCTTCTCGAGTGATGCGACAATATGGACTTGAACAAGTAATTCCACGCTATAATGATAGTCCTCGTGAAGTATCATTGCATGAAAGTAATGTTCACAAGTATGAGCTCTATTGGATTGCAAGACCTATGTGGACCGTTTTTGATAGTGATCAAGCTCCTCCCCCCTTATCTAGTGCATACAAGGCATGGTTGAACCCTCGAAGTAGAAGGGAGAGGTTTGGATCACGTAAATTTGATATGAAGGAACGACTTGGAAGTAAGAAGGCGCCCCCTAAAGATCGTCTTGGTCCGAGAACATAAGGAATTGAGTTTAAAACTCCTATAATGCCTAAGAAGAAGACTTATGTGAAAGGAAAGGGTAAAGAAAAGATGGTTTATAGGGAAAAGAAACCTAAGAACTATAAGAGGGATGAAAGGGGTGAGAGTTCGACAAGAGGTGTGACGGTTCGGGCTACAAGGGACACACTAATGGTGAAGGCCGACTTGGTGGACAAGAAAGATGAGGCTTCGAAAGTGAAGAAGGATTAGACCAATATTGCTTTGCTTTTATGATTTTAAGTTTTAATTTTTAAATAAGGCGTATGATGCCAATAATTGTAGTCACATTTATTTCAATAATAATAGCATATTTATTTTTGCCTTAATTAAAAATTACAATGACTTTTTTTTTTTAATCCGAGTCAAGAAGTCGGACGCAATGGAAGAATAATAATAATTGCCGAATATTCGAAAAAGTAACAAAAATAACTAAATTTACAGCATCTGCATTGCCGTGTCACGGAAAAATCTGCCGTGTCACGGTTTAACATAACGTGTCACGGTAAAATTTGGTGTGTCGCGGAAGCAGTTTGAGTGGCGCAGTATTAATAATCAAAGAACAGGTCTGCCGTGACGCGGTAGCTTCTGCCGTGACACGCTGGGTTCTGCCGTGTTACGGTGGGTTCTGCCGTGTCACGGTAGATTTTACCGTGGCGCGGTGGCTTCTACCGTGTCATTCTCCTTTGTTATTTTGTTGCGTTTTTCTGCCTTGTGTGCCATATTTAGTCGACGAAGAAAGGATTTTTGTTTTTAAAGTGGTCGGGCCCCCTTGAGGGGTTGCCTACGTATCCTTAAAAAGGAATCAGGCCAAACGTAGCTCTATTGGGTCATGAACCCATGCAACTAGGCATAAAATTTCTTGAGTTGATCCAAATTGGTTAAGTTTTGGAACCCATTACCATCCATGTCTACCAATTGTGCTGCTCCGCCAGACAAAATATATTTGACAATATATGGACCTGACCAGTTCCGTCTAAATTTTCCTCTTGGATCGAGCACGTTTTTGCGAAGTGCTTTAAGTACCAAATCACCTTCCTTGATATTCCTAGTCTTGACTTTTTTATTAAAATGTCGTGCCATACGCTGTTGGTAGATTTGGACATGATGCAAAGCTGCCAAGCGTTTTTCGTCAAGTAAGACTAGTTCATCATATCTTGCTCTAATCCAGTCGACTTCATCTAATTGGCTTTCCAATGCAATTCGTAGAGAGGGGATTTCGAGCTCTATTGGTTGTACGGCTTCAACTCCATAGACCAAAGAGAAGGGGTAGCCCCCGTTGATGTACGAACAGAAGTTCGATAACCCCAAAGGGCGAAATGTAGCTTGCTCGGCCAATCCTTATAATTTTACGTCATCTTTTCGATGATAGTTTTCACGTTTTTGTTAGCCGATTCAACTGCACCATTTGTTTGTGGTCTGTAGGGTGATGATCTGTGATGCTTGATGTAATATTTCTTTAGTAACTCTGCACACTCGGCTTGGAAGTGTGTCCCATTGTCACTGATCATTTCGTGAGATACCCCATAGGGGCATATGATATTTTTCTCAATGAATTGAGCCACATGTTTTGCTGTTAACTTAGCATATGAGGCAGCTTCGACCCACTTAGTGAAATAGTCGATTGCTACGAGGATGAATTCATGTCCTCCTTGTCCTGGTGGCGTTATTTTGCCGATGATGTCAATACCCCAAGTAGAGAAAGGCCATGGGGAAGTGTATGTGTAAAGAAGCGAAGGTGGAACGTGCTGTAGATTTGTGTAGACTTGACACTTCATACATTTCTTGACGTATTCGTGACAATCTCTCTCCATAGTAGTCCAAAAATATCCTTGTCGTTGAATCTTTTGGACTAACATCTTAGCATTCATATGTGTTCCACATATTCCGGCATGAAGGTTCTCCATGGTCTTATATGTTTCTTTCCCAGCTATGCACAAGAGATTTCTCCCTAGCGCAGTCCTTTTGTGGAGTTCTCCCCTGATGAGCACATAATGTGAGCCCAGGAGCCTCAAAGCACGGCGTGCCCTTTTATCAGTGTTAGGAGGGTATTCACCCTTTGTCACGTAGTTAAAGATATCCATATACCATGGTTCTTCATCTTCTTCTTGTGACTCTTGTTCATCATCAAGTGCATGAACATAGGCTGGCTCGTATCTTCGCTCTATAGTTAGTGGCATCCTGATTGTGTCCATCGGAATGCGCACCATTGATGCTAACTTTGCCAATGCGTCAGCAAATTGATTTTCTTCTCTAGGCAAGTACGTATATTCCACTTCATCTAGTTGCTCCGTGAGAGTTTCCAGATGAGCTTGATACGTAGCGAGACTTTCACTTCTCACCTTCCATCTCTTAGAGATTTGGTTAATGATTAGTGATGAATCACCGTAAATTCTGAGCTTCTGAATTCCTAAGGCCACCGCTGTTTCTAATCCCAAAATGCATGCTTCATACTCTACGGCATTGTTGGTGACATCAAAGTCGAGTTTCATGGAAATTGGGATGTGCTCTTCACTGGGTGATACGAGCAATACCCCTACACCACACCCCCTTTGGTTCGAAGCTCCATCGAAATAGAGCGTCCATCTATCATCTTCAGTCATAAGTAGATCTTCGTCAGGGAAATCATACTCATCCTCTTCTTTCTCAACTTCTTCAAGTGGAAAGTCCGCTAGGAAGTCAGAAACTGCAGAACCCTTGATGGCCTTTTGTGGTACGAATTTTAAGTCAAACTGAGCAAGGTTGACTATCCATCTTGACAGCCTACCATTGAGTGTTGCTTTTTCGAACAAGTATTTGAGAGGATCCATCTTGGACACGACATGTATTGTATGAGTAAGCATGTAATGCCTTAATTTCTGTGCAGCCCACACAAGTGCGAGACACAACTTCTCAAGTAATGTGTATCGTGTCTCATATCCTTGAAGCTTCTTGCTCAAATAGTAGATTGCATTCTCCTTGCTTTCAATCTCTTGTGCTAGCATGGCCCCCATCGTTTCTCTTGTGACCGTAAGGTAGAGTCGAAGAGGAAAGTCAGGCATTGCTGGTGCTAGCACAGGTGGGTTTGACAGGTACTCTTTGATCTTGTCGAAAGCTTTTTGGCAATCATCATCCCATGTCACTAGAACATTCTTCTTGAGATTTTTGAAATATAGGTTCGCATATTGCTGTGAGTTTGGATATGAACCTACTTATGTATTGCAATCTTCCAATAAAGCCTCGAATCTCCTTCTCAGACTTGGGTAGTGGCATGGCCATGATTGCTTTGACTTTCGTGGGATCTATTTCAATCCCTCGAGAACTGATCACAAAGCCAAGCAATTTGCCTGATGTAACTCCGAATGCACATTTTGCTGGATTTAATCTCATGTTGTACTTGCGGAGTCTTTCAAAGAACTTGCGAAGTGCAATGATGTGGCCTGAGCGATCTTTTGATTTGACGATCATATCATCAACATAGACTTCCACCTCTTTGTGCATCATATCATGTAACAATGCTGTGGCTGCTCTTTGGTAGGTTGCACCCGTGTTTTTCAACCCGAATGGCATTACCGTATAGCAATATGTTCCCCACTGTGTGATGAATGTGGTTTTCTCCATGTCTTCCTCGGCTATAAGCACTTGGTTATATCCAGCGTAACCATCCATGAAGGAAAGGAGTGCGTGGTTTGCTGTGTTGTCGACCAGAATGTCAATGTGAGGTAGAGGGAACCCATCTTTTGGACTTGCTTTGTTAAGATCCCTGTAATTAACACACATTCTGACCCTTCCATCTTTCTTTGGGACTAGAACCACATTAGCTATCCATTCCGGATACTTGAATACCTTGATGAAACCTGCAGCTAGTTGCTTTCTGATTTCTTCTTTGATCTTGAGAGCCATATCCGGCTTCATACGACGCAACTTTTGCTTGACGGGCTTCATACCTGGAATGAGTGGTATCGTATGTTGTGCAATATCCTTGTCAATACCTAGCATGTCTTGGTAAGACCAAGCAAATACATCAACAAATTCACTAAGTAAGTTAATTAACTCTTTGCGTTCTTCTTGACTTAGTGTTAATCCAATTTTTACTTCTTTGGTAGTCGTATCATTGGAAATATTGATTGTTTCTGTATCTTCAATAATTGTCGTTTTATTATCATGTTCTTCCATTGCTTTTATTATTTCTTTGTCAATTTATCATTAGCAAAGCAATATTGATTAGGGTTGGGGGAATGACACACATCGTAAGCAAAGGTACTCATTTTATTGAAATTATTGGTTATTACATCAAGGAGGGCAAGGTCAACTGCGACCTCGCCAGAATTAGAAAGGGAAGACTCAACAAGAGGCTCAACACTAGGGGGAACTACAAAAAAGGACTCGATAGCAGAAAGGGGGTCGGCCTTAGATCCTAAGGGTTCATTAACAGACTCAAACTCGAACTCGAACCCAGACGATTCAGGTTCATCAAACATGGGGCCTTCGCCAGTGGTTACTTCAAGTTTTTCTCCATTTGGCATGGTAACCTTCACCGTCTTGCTCCATCCTTTCAGAACACCATCAACTGGGGCAATTAACTCCTAGGGATCAAAATCTTTGCTTGATACAACCGCTTGAATGAGCGCAGAGTCGTCATTGTCGGTATGCCTAGGTTCATTCTTTTCCAACCCGAAAAGAAGACTAATACTCATATCATCGGAACCTGGGCTGGTTGGTTCTTCAGCTATTGAGGAGATATCAACTTCGTCAATGAAGTCACAATCCATGAACACTTCGAAACCTGGTTCCCGCTTCCCCTTGTAGATGAAAGGTTCAGGAAATTCGTAGCATGGGAAGTTCTCTCCTTCCTTCACAAATTGACCATTGAGCGTAAGGGGATAGGGATTTATAGCCATCTCCTTGTTCTCTTTTCGATCTGCGTTCCGAGCAACCATCTTGATCACAGCTTGCTTCATATCTTCCTTTGTTGGTATGAATCCCAGGCCAAAGGTGTCCTTTTTTAACGAGCCTGGATGGCCCCAAAGTTCAGCTATCTTCTTCTTGATCCCAAGGGTCATCCTAGGGAAATGCCCTTGTTTCTTCATAATCGCATTGATGTTGTCTTTAGAATAAGGGTCAAACTCGAAGTGGCACTTCTCATCTTCCTCAATCATAAGCACATCTTCTAGAGAAAACCCCAGTGGTCCTCATCTTCCTCATCATGCTCGACATGAACGATAGGGGTATCAATAACTTGAATACGCATGGGAGAAGCATCAATGGTAATCGGAACTACTCTAACTATAGCCTTGACTTTCTGGTGCAGTGATGATGGGATCGCCTTCAACTCATGAAGCCAAGAGCGACCTAATAATAGATTGAAAGAAGCCTTGATGTCCACCACCTGAAACTTGGTGCGACGTTCAATGGCTCCAGTAGTGATATTTAACATGATAGTACCCACGGCTTGACGGCGAGTATTATCATAAGCTCGGATCCCCTGAGAAGAGGGAATTAATTCTTCATCTTTTATGCCCAACTTCTTCGCAGTGCGCAACGGGCATACATTGATTGCTGAGCCATTATCAACTAGGCTCATGGGAACATTCATTTGCCTACACACCATAGTAAGGTGTAGGGCTTTGTTATGTTGATCCCCTTCCGGGGGCAGATCCTTGTCAGAAAAGGAAATCAAATTACTAGGACTTGGCAATTCAGTAGTGAGAAAGCTGACTAGTCCTTGAGGAATCATGTCACTATCAACTCCTATTTTCACAAGAGCATTCATCACAGCCTTCCGATGCTCATGAGACGTAGCCAACAGCTTCCAAACATTCATTTCCACCTTGGTCTTTTGCAATTGTTTGATCACATCGTTGCTTACAGGGTCGATGGGATCAACTATTGGTTGCGCTTGCGGTGGAGGTGTAGGTGGAGTGGGTTGCTGTAACCTTCCAGTTCTAGTGAGAACCTTGACTTATTGGTCCCCCCAAACATCTTCGCTATCTTGCAGATTGACAGCGCCAAGAGATGAACAAACTATATCTTTGAGATAGACGTCTTCGTCGTCGCTATCCCAAATTCCGTTAACTTCTTCACAGCTTGAAATAAAAACGACTTCTGGTAAAGGTTTATCCACAGGTTTGATGAGTATTGACGGATCAAAGGAGACTTCATCTCCCATGATAGCCAAAGCATCAGAAAGAGGACCTGTTTAAATATTAGGCTTCTTGCCCCCTGCAGGGACAGGAAGCTGATTAGCATCAATCAAGTCTTGGATCGCATCCTTCAACTTCCAACACTTCTCAGTAGTATGACCTTTGCCTTGATGGAATTTGCAATGAGCATTAGGGTCATAGCTATCAGTTCTGTTCTCTGGTCGGGGTTCTGGAAAAGGTCCTATTGGCATAATCAATCCTTGACTATGCAAGCGATCAAAAGCAGCATCATAAGTCATTCTCAGAGGCGTGTAAACCCTCCTTGGCCTTTGGAATCTCTGAGGGGCAGCATTAAGAGCCAGCACATCATTGATATTGACATTGTTGGTAGCATTATTGGGCTTGGAAGACGAAGAAGAAGGACTGTCGTTCTTCTTGTTTTTCCAAGTGTTGTTGTTATTGTTGTTGCTACCAGCAGTCTTCATTAGTTCATCTTCGATATTGATCCCAATATCGTACACAGCTTCAAAAGTGTTCAGTGGCAGGAATTTCAAGTGTTGCTTATACTTGTGAGTCAGATTTGCAATAAACAGGCGAACCATCTCTTTCTCCTTGGGAGGATCCACCAAGAGTGCAGCTGTTTCCCTCCACCTGCTTAAATAAGTAGTGAAGCCTTCATTCTCTTTCTGTTTGAGAATGGAGAGTTCACGTTCAGAAGTTTTGGTTATGATGTTACACTTGTAACGATTCATGAAACTTTCAGTAACGTCCTCCCAAGTTGCAACGTGCTTGGATTCCAGAGAGTAGAACCATTGTTGACAGGCATGTTCCAGGGAAAGAGGGAACACAGTAGGGAAGAGTGTCACATCTAACCCCTTAAGAGCCATGGTTGCAGAAAAGGCTTTCAAGTGAAACATAGGGTTATCAGTAGGCTTGAACTTGGGAATGTCAGCAGTGGAAAACTTCTTAGGGAGTCTGTCCCTTATGTTCAGAGAAGTGGCAGGTTGTTCAACATAGGTAAACTCCTCAGAGATCTTACTCATTTGTTCTCTGATTTTGTCTATCGCAGCTACAGCGGCATTGCTTTGATTGTTTTTCTCTACCGTGTGAACCCTGGTAGTGAGTGCTTTCATCATAGCAGATAACCTGTCAATGGCATGGTTAATGTTTTCTATATCTTCCTTAGTGGCCATTGTTTGAAAGTAAATGGGAGATGGATTTCGTGGGGATGCTTGTGGTGGTTTTCTTTTACGCCTCTTAGGTTGTTGAGGTAGCGACTCAAACCGTAACAGTCTACCCCTGCTTCTTGACCAAGTGCTGTGACATTGAAATAAACGCACATTTAATGACCAGACTTATCCTTGACCCATCCGGAAAACAAGAAGGTTAAGAAGAAAAAAAGTTTTGAAAACAAAGAAAGCATGTATGGGAGGATACCATCCGACTTACTCCAAAAAAACGGAAAAAAGACGCAATACTTTCCTAAGTACGGTCACGAACAAAATAGTGAATGACTCGAGGAAAAAGTGTGTGAACTCGACACGACTTGTGAGTGATTAAGTGAGGTTATGGACACGTGTTATGACCGTACAGCTATACATGACACCAAGCTGGACACATAAACCACATACGTACACACACAGAACCAAAAATGGACTGACGGAACATTTTCCTAGGCACCGTGTCACGGTGCTGACTGTCGTGACACGGTACAGTCCACCGTCAGACGGTAGAAAGTCCCGTGTCACGGCACTGTTCACCGTGTCACGGCAGACTTGCTGTGACGCGGTGCTCAGTTCCAAGCCTTTTTGTGACATTTTTCCGGATTTTAATCGATTTTATGGTCCGTACTAATTACTAAGTGGAAATAAAAACCCTCGGTCATAGATTAGTTCAAAAAAAAAATGAACAAACACATGTGGGTTAGTACCAAATAAACCACGTAGCATTTAGTCACGATGATGCAAAAAGTTCTCAACCTATGGTCAAGTTCTACGTTCGACTATGGTCAAGCTTGGGGTGTCAAAAGGGTACCATGGTTAATAGTTTGGACGCGTTAGCAAGGCAGCCTCCCTTGAGGATGTATGCCAACGGGCGGCTCCGCGAGTTCGTGATGAAATCGAACTCGACTTCATGGTTTGGGTGGATTTAATAACTCGGATGAACCCTTATTGCCACGAGCGTTTTTGGGTTGATAGAGCTTAAATCCCCCGGGGCTAAGACGTATGTAGAACATATACGGTTTTTCAGAAAAATCGAAGGAAGTCGACTGTGAGGAAAGAAAATAAGCCACCGGACTGATTTTAGGACAGCCGTGACACGGCAGAAATTCCCGTGTCACGATATAGTGTACCGTCAGACGGTACACTGTACCGTGACACGACAGTCAGAAAATCTGACTGGTGCCCTATTTTTCTTCGTACGCAATCAAGTTGTTCAATTTTTCCTACGGGACAGATCTAAATTCGACGTTAAAACGTCTATACTTATGCAAAAATGCCAAATTAATCACAGGAATATTTTTCAAGAATCTTTCAAGTCTCATCCACTCATCTCAATTAAATACCGATCACTCAAATCGATAAATAACCAAGAATCCTCCCCAGTGGAGTCGCCAAATTGTAGGCGTCGCTCGAAGTGCGCCTACGTTTAAGCATGGTGTGAATATGCTTGGCACTCATAGGAAGTGTGAATTGACATATACGATTAGGGACAACGATTAGGGACAAAGCAAAGTAGGGAGCCGCCAACAAGTTTTTAAGGAACTTGTAAACCGTTCACGGATCATTAAAGGCAACCACGATTAAGGGACAACAAAAGGCAACAACGATTGATCCGTGAAGGTTACACCCCATTCATAATCCATAAGATTACTAACTCCATATGGTTCAGAACCACGAAAGGAGCATCGGGGATGATGGTACGAAGTGAGTCATGGAGTCACATTCGCCCGTATTGGCCTCTACTCGATTCTTATTGTGAAAAGTATTCCTGTGATCTCAAAGGCATAAACACAAAATTCAATTCGCTCCAAACTATTATTATGCTAAATTGGTTAAATATTAATGCAACATATAATTCTATAATATTGTGATCACTTCGATTTAACAACAAGATTAAAAAGGAACCTAAACCGGTTGTCCAAATTATCTTATTAGTCGTGATTTTCAATTACATATTCCCTTTAAACATGCAATGTGGTGATCAATAAATATAGACATTAATAAACATTAATATTGGAAGAAATATAGCAATAAATTCAACAATATAAAATCGTTAGAAAAATAATAGAAATAAAAGGAACATGATTCCTTACTTTGATTTTGTTTGCTTGCTACTATAAAAGCAATAAACGCGTTAGTAACTTCAAGGGAAATCAATTAAACAATAATTAAAATGAAATTAAATTAAATTAAAATTGAATATAATTGATTTGGGGCCAAACCCTCAAACAGTTCTACCTTTCACGCCGTGGTTTAAGGATAGAACCCCAGGTAATGTACGGACTCCTTGGAGTTCTTAAGGAAGGTATTTTGAAAGAGAGAAAGGTAGGCTAGTGTTTAGGCTAGAGTATAGAAGAGAAATGAGAGAATTCATTGATGCCCCGTACATCAGAAATGAGGGGTTATTTATAGAAAAATGTGCTGAGGGAACACACGGAACCCTAAAATGACAGAAACCCTAGAACAGTTTCCCGTGACACGCAAAATGTACCGTGACACGGTAAACATCCCCGTCAGACGGGAAATAATCCCGTGACACGGTGAAATTCTGAGTGACGCGGGATATTTTTTAACAAACGGGAAAGAAAACGCATAAGGGTTTACGCGGAAAAGACACATACTGTACCCGTATCACATCAGGTTTCCCGTGACACGGGGTTCCTTACCGTCAGACGGGAGAGAATCCCGTGACGCGGGAATTCCTGCCATGTCGCGGGACAGTTTTTGTCATTATTCCGTCTTAATTCATTTTTAATCCTAATTTCATTCAGCTTTTAAATGACGATTGATAATTTCAGGCCATTTTCTGATTTATTAAAATTGGGCTAAAATAAGAAAATAAATAAATAAAAGGTTTGGGCCAAAAATAAATAATAAAACAATAAAATAAAATTGGTTTTGGGCTGAAATTAAAACTATGCTTTTACCAAACATCAAGACTGATCCATGGACTATTCAGAAATACGAAATTAATTTAATATGATTTTTAAGCACTCTCGGGGTTCAATATTGAACCCGACCAATAGTAACGGTGAAAGGTTGTTCATCATCGGGTTTGGTTTTGGGGAGACATTTTTAGGAGTCTACAATACTGTATACTTTTAAATTTATTTTTTTTTAGAATAAAATAAAGCAAAAAAAAAACAGGTCTAATTAGGTCTAAAACCGGACCGGACCTGTTGTTTCAGGTCTTGACCGGAATCGGACCTGTTGATTCAGGTCCGGTCCCCGGTCCTCAAAAAATAGAAATTCAGGTCCGGGTCAAGTCTGGTCCGGTTTTGGACCGATGTATAGCCCTAATTTATAGCCTTCAATTTTGGGATTTTTTGACCTTTTTTAGTCCGGAAATAAAAAATGCCGAGATGTTTACCATGGTTCCTAATTCCCTCCGGGAGTCCAATTTAGTGGGTGAAACCATCTAATATGCTTTAAAACGGTCAATTTACCCGTTCCAAATTTGCACCGATATCGTGACCTCATGCCTACCACGGACATTTATGGCAACATAAAAAAGTCATATATAGTTCCAAACGTCATTATATGACCCTAAGATGTATCCCCTAGGGTCTCAAGACTTTTCGCCACCGGGCCCCGTAACCTCAAAATTCCTCAAAAATCGTGGATTATAACCTTCAATTTTGAAATTTTTTGACCTTTTTTCGCCCGGAAATAAAAATTGCCGAGATGTTTACCATGAATTCTAATACCCTCCGAGAGTCCAATTGAGTGGGTGGAACCATCCAATATGCCTTTAAACAATCAATTTACCCGTTCCAAACTTGCACCGATATCGTGACCTCAAGCCTACCACGGACATTTATGGCAACATATAAGGGTCATATATGGTTCCAAACGTCATTATATGACCCTAAGATGTATCCCCTAGGGTCTCAAGGCTTTTCGCCACCGGGCCCCGTAACCTCAAAATTCCTCAAAAAGCGTGGATTATAGCCTTCAATTTTGGAATTTTTTGACCTTTTTTCGCCCGAAAATAAAAATTGCCGAGATGATTACCATGGTTCCTAATACCCTCCGGGAGTCCAATTGAGTGGGTGAAACCATCCAATATGCCTTTAATCAGTTAATTTACCCGTTCTAAACTTGCACCGATATCGTAACCTCAAGCCTACCACGGACATTTATGGCAACATATAAGGGTCATATATGGTTCCAAACATCATTATAAGACTCTCAGATGTATCCCCTAGGGTCTCAAGACTTTTCGCCACCGGGCCCCATAACCGCAAAATTCCTCAAAAAGCGTGGATTATAGCCGTCAATTTTGGAATTTTTTGACGTTTTTTGCCCGGAAAAAAAAATTGCCGAGTTGTTTACCATGGTTCCTAATACCCTCCGGGAGTTCAATTGAGTGGGTGGAACCATCAAATATGCCTTTAAATAGTCAATTTACCCGTTCCAAACGTGCACCGATATCGTGACCTCAAGCCTACCACGGACATTTATATCAATATATAAGGGTCATATATGGTTCCAAACGTCATTATATGACCCTAAGATGTATCCCCTAGGGTCTCAAGACTTTTCGCCACCGGGCCCCGTAACCCCAAAATTCCTCAAAAAGCGTGGATTAGCCTTCAATTTTGAAATTTTTTGACCTTTTTTCGCCCGGAAATAAAAATTGCTGAGATGTTTACCATGGTTCCCAATACCCTCCGGGAGTCCAATTGAGTGGGTGGAACCATCCAATATGTCTTTAAACAGTTAATTTACCCGTTCCAAACTTGCACCGATATCGTGACCTCAAGCCTACCACGGACATTTTGGATAACATAAAAGGGTCATATTTGGTTCCAAACGTCGATATATGACCCTAAGATGTATCCCCTAGGGTCTCAAGACTTTTCACCACCGGGCCCCGTAACCTCAAAATTCCTTAAAAAGCGTTGATTATAGCCTTCAATTTTGGAATTTTTTGACCTTTTTTCGCCCGGAATTAAAAATTTCCGAGATGTTTACCATGATTCCTAATACCCTCCGGGAGTCCAATTGAGTGGGTGGAACCATCCAATATGCCTTTAAACAGTCAATTTACCCGTTCCAAACTTGCACCGATATCGTGACCTCAAACCTACTACGGACATTTATGTCAACATATAATGGTCATATATGGTTCCAAACGCCATTATATGACCCTAAGATGTATCCCCTAGGGTCTCAAGACTTTTTTTCGCCACCGTGCCCCGTAACCTCAAAATTCCTCAAAAAGCATTGATTATAGCCTTAAATTTTGGAATTTTTTGACCTTTTTTCGCCCGAAAATAAAAATTGCCAAGATATTTACCATGGTTCCTAATACCCTCCGAGAGTCCAGTTTAGTGGGTAGAACCATCCAATATGCCTTTAAACAGTCAATTTACCGGTTCCAAACTTGCACCGATATCGTGACCTCAAGCCAACCACGGACATTTATGGCAACAAATAAGGGTCATATATGGTTCCAAACGTCATTATATGACCCTAAGATGTATCCCTTAGGGTCTCTAGGCTTTCCGCCACCGGGACCCGTAACCTCAAAATTCCTCAAAAACCGTGGATTATAGCCTTTAATTTTGGAATTTTTTGACCTTTCTTCGCCAGGAAATAAAAATTGCCGAGATGTTTACCATGGTTTCTAATACCCTCCGGGAGTCCAATTGAGTGGGTGGAACCATCCAATATGCCTTTACACAGTCAATTTACTCGTTCCAAACTAGCACTGATATCGTGACCTCAAGCCTACCACGGACATTTATGGCAACATATAAGGGTCATATATGGTTCCAAACGTCATTATATGACCCTAAGATGTATCCCCTAGGGTCTCAAGACTTTTTGCCACCGGGCCCCGTAACCTCAAAATTCCTCAAAAAGCGTGGATTATAACCTTCAATTTTGGAATTTTTTGACCTTTTTTCACCCGGAAATAAAAATTGCCGAGATGTTTACCATGGTTAATAATACCCTCCGGGAGTACAATTGAGTGGGTGGAACCATCCAATATGCCATTAAACAGTCAATTTAACCGTTCAAACTTGCACTGATATCGTGACCTCAAGCTTACCACGGACATTTATGGCAACATATAAGGGTCATATATGTTTCCAAACGTCATTATATGAACCTAAGATGTATCCCCTATGGTCTCAAGACTTTTCGCCATCGGGCCCTGTAACCTCAAAATTCCTCAAAAAGCGTGGATTATATAGCCTTCAATTTTGGGATTTTTTGACCTTTTTTCGCCCGAAAATAAAAATTGTCGAGATGTTTACCATGGTTCCTAATACCCTCCGGGAGTCCAATTGAGTGGGTGGAACCATCCAATATGCCTTTAAACAGTCAATTTACCCGTTTCAAACTTGCACCGATATCGTGACCTCAAGCCTACCACGGACATATGTGGCAACATAAGAGGTTCATATATGGTTCCAAACGTCATTATATGACCCTAAGATGTATCCCCTAGGGTCTCAAGATTTTTCGCCACCGGGCCCCGAAACCTCAAAATTCCTCAAAAAGCGTGTATTATAGCCTTCAGTTTTGGAATTTTTTGACCTTTTTTCGCCCGGAAATAAAAATTGTCGAGATGTTTACCATGGTTCATAATACCCTCTGGGAGTTTAGTTGAGTGGGTGGAACCATCCAATATGCCTTTAAACAGTACCTCGTATTTTTATACGTATTTTCCTAATTAATTAATAAGTAATTATTTTACAAAAAGGGTATTTTAGTAAATTTATTATTTGGAGTCAGAATAATATTTGAATTTTGGCGCCAAAAGTATTTTGAAATCTAATTATTATTTTGGATAAGGTTTATTATCTATTTATCTTATTTTAAAAACCGGATTATTTTTATATTTCGGATATTTTAATTAAGTCAAAATCTAAATTTTGTTATTATTTTAATAAGGTCCGAAAATTCCCTTTGATGGACTAATAATTTTGGATTTTTCTATTGTAAAAATCTTATTTTACTAGTTATTATTATTTGGTAAATAATTGTTACTTTATTAATTAATTATTTTATATAATAAATATTATTTACACAATTATTTTTATTCCTTAAACCGAGAAAAACCTTCCTAGATACTAGTAAGGGAATCTCCTAATTTCCTTAATTCTAATTCTCCATCTTTTTAGTATCCAATCATCATATTCTCTTGTCTTTTGTTCCTCTTGATTATTCCCCAAGTAATTCTAATTTCCTTATTATTTTTCATGACATACATACCTTCCATATTCAATTATACACAATCCCTTCAAATATCAAAACTTTCCTTAAATCTTTGCTTACTTCTCCAAGTAATCTCTTAAACACTAATTACCATAATTCTTTCTACATTTTCCTACCATAATTCATGCTCATACTAGCCTATAAATACCCCTTCATACCTCTCACATTCTTCACAACAATTCTCTTCTTTTCTTCTCCTAAATTTTACACAAATCATCCCGTTTATCTTTGAAGCCAATGTTCGGGCACTTCTGGTCAGTTTTTGGGGTATTGACGTTTCACAGAAGATTTTTCCTCTCGTAAAATCCTTGAGGTTAGGCTCAAGAATCATCTAATTCGGAGTTATGATGAAGGAATTACAACCTCTGCATGTTCTGCCTATTCTTTCCAACGCAAATCCAATTCTTCTCTTGTTCTTGATTTCTTATCTTTTCTTCTTCTCTTCTCTTATCCAAGTATTATTATTATTATTATTATGGGGGATTTATAAAAATTATTATGAGTAGTTTTAATTATATAAAATCATATTTTTAATGATGTATATGAGAAAATAATTTAAAAGGTTCATGTACATATAGTTGGGGGTTTTTTTTAATTATTTGTTAACCTTATATTAATTAAGGTTATATTTATTTTTAGGGTGTGTTCTATCAAGATTCATGAGGTTCTTTTGGTGTGTTTTCTAAGCAAGGATCAAGGTATGTTAGGTGGCTAGATACCTTTGAAAGTAATTGGTTTGAATAACATGTTTTATATGATTTGATTGGTGATTGAATTAAATTGATTTGAATTGTGATTTTGAAATAAATTATGTTTGGAGGTATTGATAAAAGTATTTTGAATGATTGATTTTCAAATCATGTTTTTGAATGGTTTGAAGTATTTATCGTGTTTAAAGAAAGGAATTGATTTTAAGAGGTTTTCAAGGAAGAGTTATTGATTTTGAAAAGTTATTAAAATGGGATTTTATCCTCAAGTATTTATTTAAAAAGTTTTGATTTTGGAAGGATGTAAAAGGAGTTTGAATTATATTGGAATTATTGGATATTAAAAGGATTTATTATTGAACCATTGAAATATTATAAATAATGCTTTATAAGCATGTTGGTAATCCCACTATGCGGATTTGGTTTATTGATAAGACTATGGACTTTGTATGACCCAGTCTTTCCTCAAGAATAGCCTTGTAATATAAGGAGACTAGCATAAGGGGGGGGGGGGTGTGCACACTTGGGTGAGGGATTGGATTTAAAGAAATTGGTTCAAAAAGGAATTGGATTTTAAAGGAATTGGTTTATCAATTATTTTGAATGTTGAATCATTGGAATTGGTTTTGAATCATGAGTTTTGGAATTATTGGATTATTTATTGGAATTGGTTTTAAAAGCATGTTTGCAAATAAATTGAGTTTACATTATCTTGCACTTATCGTACATAGCATATTTTGCTAATCCGTATTTCCTATTTGTTTTGGTTCGCCCTGTTTACCGTAATGGTAAGCAGTGTTGACTATTTTCAGGTGGAGTCATGAATGAGCATATGGGAGTCCCGGGATTTGCTTCACCTAGTTTAGGAATGTTGGTCTTGTGTTTATTTAGAGTAATCATAACAATGTTACTATTTTTATAAGTATTAATAAAAGAAAGTTGAGTTTCCGCTGCAATGTATTGGTTTGTTTTAGTAAGTTTGAGTAACCTTGCCTAATCACGCGACGGTAACACGCCCAAGTCTATCTCTACGGTGTAATTATACGTATTATACTAGTATTTCTGTAGAGGGAGATTTGAGGGTGTTACAAAGTGGTATCAGTTTTAACGGTCCTAAAAAGATTAAAATTGGAATAATAAAACTTGTGGGTAGATTTAAGAGGGCATATAGGATAAATAGAGTTTCGCATTTGTGTGAGAGTCAAAAGATTTATTTTTACTTAAAAACTATTTTCCTATTTGTGGAAAGATGAAGGAGAAAATGATTCTCGAGCTCTCTACGGAGGCCTATAATGGGTACGTCTCCCTGTCTAGGAAAGGCTCACCTCAACGTTGTAGGTAACTTTCCTGGGAGACGCGGGCTTGACCGTCCTTTAATCTTGATTTAAGTACATATTTATTATTTTCGAAAATAAAAAGAATTGAAATTATTTGAACTTGAGTATGCGATTATGTGTGCATTAAAGTTGGTGTTAGAACACCTTAGAGTATGGTCTAGAGGTCCGAATTTTTGAGTTATTGCCCATGGTTGGGTGATCTTGAGTATGCTTGGTTTATCATTGCGTTATGAATTGCTTAATGCAAATGGATCGGAATTTATGAGTTGAGTTGCTTATGTGAAATACCATAGAATTGATAATTTATATGTGTAAACAAGATAAAAATGATTGATAATATGAGGAAGGAATTCTTTGATTTTTATTATTTGAAAGGTGGTGGGAGGTTCGAAAATTATGTTGTTTTTATGCTCATAGTTGAGTCATCTTAAGTTATACTTGTTGATTTATACGTATTACTTCATATACAAGGAATTCATATTATTGAGTTTTGATTTGAATAGCTTATGTGGAATAACATTAATGCGTTTATTGAATTAATTTATTTATATGTTTAAATAGATGTTGGATGAAGTAAAGAAGTAGATTCTTCAATATTTATTACAGGAAAGGTGAAGGGATTAATACATGTTAATTAACCACCCTTGTTCTACCTCTTATTGAGAAGTTGGACCTTGAAGTGTTACTCAATTACCATGGCTAGTTTTATTATTTCTATCCCGTTTACCTAGAGCTAAAAAGTATAAAACTTTCTTTGAGAATGAGAAGCACCATCATGAGGAAAAGTGGCTAGCAACCTTGACTCAATTCAAAAGTGATCTGTACTACCTTAAACATGACTATATATGAACCTGAGAGGAGAGTTGTGGAACCACCAAAGTTGGGGAGAACCAAACCTTGAAAGAATTTGACCAACTTCATTACTTGAACTTCCAACTACTCTTTTGTTTATCCAAGACTTCACAAAGAGCTTGTTTCCTCTATTAATGAATCTATAACATCTTTTTTAAAGCATAAGAATTATCCTCCTTCTCTTACTCCAAGTTATGAGACTCCTACCTCATGTAGGCGTCCAAGCCCAAAAGCCAATTTTCACATTATAAAGGCCCAATGTTCTTATTCATATATAAAGATTACCAAGTCTAAAGTATCACCCACCTTCTCCAAAGGTCCAATGATGTTTCTTCTAAGCCAATTTGTGGATGTGCTAGCCTACACTATATGCCAATTTATAACCTAATTCAAAAATCAAGCCATACTCCAAATTATAGTGATTACAACCCAATTTACCCAACTATAAATCCTACTACACTTGGCCCAGTTATTAAAGATTATTGAGTTAATGGTAAGGTAAACTATGATGATCAAGATTATGATCTTTCCAATAGGACTTTGATTATGAGAATTCAGATTAAGTGGTTGAATTAATTTATATGATTTCAATAAATGTTTTAAGTGAAGTGATTCTTGTTTCAATTTTTTTTTCTATGTTTTGGAATGTATTAAGTGTTTTCATGGTGTAATCCTTTTAATTTTTAAGAATGGTGTAAATAACCAGGAATTATTTCTTCAAGAATGGGAAATAAGTTCCAAATAACAATTTGATAGGTGGCAAGTATTTGAATCATACGAGTTTTACATATGGTCAATATGGTTGAGTCGTTGTTGGTGATTACCATGGGATAAATGATGAGTTATTTTGGATAGTTATCATGAATATTTGGAGGATTTGTGCTATCAAGTCTTTACTAATTTTTGGAATATGATTTATGTTGAGCAAAGAAATATTATTCGTAGTAATGATGAGTTGAATTAGTTCTATATAAGTGTTGGAGTAAAGTGTTTATTTTTGGGAGATACAAATTGGATATTAGCATTGATTTATGATCGTTTGTATCTAAAGGTGGAGAGTATTCATATTGTCTGAGGATAAGTATTGTGGTGATTATTTAAAGCAAAATTGTTGATGGTTGAATCTTTGAAGAAACTTAATACAAAAGTTAGAGGATTTTGAGTCAATTCAAGTGAAATGATGTATTTGAGACAATGGAATTTGTTTTAATTCGAAGTTTATTTTGAAGAAATAATAACTTGTAAAGAGATTTATTGAAGTTAATTAAAAAAAAAGTGATTGTTTGGATGGTTACTTAAAGGATTTTACTCTAAGCGATTGACGACAAAGTTAATTGATATGGAGAAGTTGTTAACGATGGAATAATCAATTATTGCATTGAGTTATTAATGAATTGCCTAAAAGATGTGTTATGGATTATAACAACTAGATTGAGGAATTTGAAGTTATGAGAAAAGATAATTGAATTTTTGATGAATGTTTGAAACTTTATGGTTTTCCTTACTTGTCTTGATGATTGTTGATGAATTGAGAATATAGTTGATTTATTAAGGTGTTGGTCGAGTTACGGGGGCGTAACTCCTTTTAAGGGGGGTAGAGGGCGATAGAGCTTCGCGCGTCTACTTTTCGAGTCATTTTTGAATGATTTCGAGTCTTATTTGAGCTGAGTTGGAGTCTTGAGTCAAGTTAGGATGTGCATGAACCAATAATTTCAAAATGATTTTCGTCTTTTTTGACCAAGTTTCGGGTCGAAACTTATTTTAAGGGGGGTAGACTGTAATACCCCGTATTTTCATACGTATTTTCCTAATTAATTAATTAGGAATTATTTTATAAAAAGGGTATTTTAGTAAATTTATTATTTGGAGCCAAAATAATATTTGAATTTTGGCGCCAAAAGTATTTTGAAATCTAATTATTATTTTGGATAAGATTTATTATCCATTTATCCTATTTTAAAAACCGGATTATTTATATATTTCGGATATTTAAATTAAGGCAAAATCGATATTTTATTATTATTTTAGTGAGGTCCGAAAATTCCCTTTGATGGACTAATAATTTTGGATTTTTCTATTGTAAAAATCTGATTTTACTAGTTATTATTGTTTTGGGTGTTTTTGTCCCTCGGGAGAGTTACAGCTCGAAGACTGGTCTGGAGCGGCCTGTACCTGCAAGACAAACGAAGACACCTGTTGGTTGGTGCTCCGCCTCCGACGATCAAGTTAGTAACTTGAAAGGAGAGAAAAAGGTGCGGAAATTTAGGTGGGGATCTGCTAGGATTTCTAGCTCAGTTGTCTCTATCAAAGGGACAGTTTGTAGTAAATGAAAAAACGTGCCCTCCAAAAGAGGGGAATCTCCCTATTTATAGGGTCCTTGAGAATTGTGCCCCTGATTAGGTCACAGAACCCTAATCAGTGGTGGGCTGCGCCGCATTGCGGCTTTCTCGGGATTTGGGCCTGAAGGCCGACAATTTTCCCCTAAATATCTGGGATGACATGTGTCAAGCAGGGATAGGTCCATTTTGGACCATCCCCAGGCTGACACGTGTCGCCCTCTGATTGGGCCACATGGCGGGGTAAAATTACCCTAAACAATTACTATTTGGTGAATAATTGGTACTTTATTAATTAATTATTTTATACAATAAATATTATTTACACAATTATTTTTATTCCTTAAACCGAGCAAAATCTTCCTAGATACTAGTAAGGGAATCTCCTAATTTTCTTAATTCTAATTCTCCATCTTTTTAGTATCCAATCATCATATTCTCTTGCCTTTTGTTCCTCTTGATTATTCCCCAAGTAATTCTAATTTCGTTATTATTTTTCATGACATACATACCTTCCATATTCAATTATACACAACCCTTCAAATATCAAAACTTTCCTTAAATCTTTGCTTACTTCTCCAAGTAATCTCTTAAACCCTAATTACCATAATTCTTTCTACATTTTCCTACCATAATTCATGCTCATATTAGCCTATAAATACCCCTTCATACCTCTCACATTCTTCACACCAATTCTCTTCTTTTCTTCTCCTCAATTTTACACAAATCATCCCGTTTATCTTTGAACCCAATTTTCGGGCACTTCTGCTCCGTTTTTGGGGTATTGATGTTTCACAAAAGATTGTTCCTCTTGAAAGATTCTTGAGGTTAGGCTTAAGAATCACCTAATTCGGAGTTATGATGAAGGAATTACAGCCTCTGCAAGTTCTGCCTATTCTTTCCAACGCAAATCCAATTCTTCTCTTTTTCTTGATTTCTTATCTTTTCTTCTTCTCTTCTCTTATTCAAGTATTATTATTATTATTATTATTATATTATTATGGGGGATTTATAAAAATTATTATGAGTAGTTTTAATTATATAAAATCATATTTTTAATGATGTTTATGAGAAAATAATTTAAAAGGTTCAAGTACATATAGTTGGGGTTTTTTTTTAATTATTTGTTAACCTTATATTGATTAAGGTTATATTTATTTGTAGGGTGTGTTCTATCAAGATTCACGAGGTTCTTTTGGTGTGTTTTCTAAGCAAGGATCAAGGTACGTTAGGTGGCTAGATACCTTTGAAAGTAATTGGTTTGAATAACATGATTTATATGATTTGATTGGTGATTGAATTAAATTGATTTGAATTGTTATTTTGAAATAAATTATGTTTGGAGGTATTGATAAAAGTATTTTGAATGATTGATTTTCAAATCATGTTTTTGAACAGTTTGAAGTATTTATCGTGTTTAAAGAAAGGATTTGATTTTAAAAGGTTTTCAAGGAAGAGTTATTGATTTTGAAAAGTTATTAATATGAGATTTTATCCTCAGGTAATTATTTAAAAGGTTTTGATTTTGAAAGCATGTGAAAGGAGTTTGAATTATATTGGAATTATTGGATATTAAAAGGATTTATTATTGAACCATTGAAATATTATTATTAATGCTTTATAAGCATGTTGGTAATCCCACTATACGGATTTGGTTTATTGATAAGACTATGGACTTTGTATGACCTAGTCTTTCCTCAAGAATAGCCTTGTAATATAAAGAGACTAGCTTAGGGGGGAGGGGGTGTGCACACTTGGGTAAGGAATTGGATTTAAAGAAATTGGTTCAAAAAGGAATTGGATTTTGAAGAAATTGGTTTATTAATTATTTTGAATGTTGAATCATTGGAATTGGTTTTGAATCATGAGTTTTAGAATTATTGGATTATTTATTGGAATTGGTTTTAAAAGCATGTTTGCAAATAAATTGAGTTTACATTATCTTGCACTTATCGTACATAGCATATTTTGCTAATCCGTATTTCCTATTTGTTTTGGTTCGCCCTGTTTACCGTAATGGTAAGCAGTGTTGACTATTTTCAGGTGGAGTCATGAATGAGCATATGGGAGTCCCGGGATTTGCTTCACCTAGTTTAGGAATGTTGGTCTTGTGTTTATTTAGGGTCATATATAGTTCCAAACATCATTATATGACCCTAAGATGTATTCCCTAGGGTCTCAAGACTTTTCGCCACCGGGCCCCGTAACCTCAAAATTCCTCAAAAAGCGTGGATTATAGCCTTCAATTTTGGAATTTTTTGACCTTTTTTCGCCCAGAAATAAAAATTGCCGAGATGTTTACCATGGTTCCTAATACCCTCTAGGAGTCCAATTGAGTGGGTGGAATCATCCAATATGCCTTTAAACAGTCAATTTACCCGTTCCAAACTTGCACCGATATCGTGACCTCAAGCCTACCACGGACATTTATGGCAACATATAAGGGTAATATATGGTTCCAAAAGTCATTATATGAACCTAAGATGTATCCCCTAGGTTCTCAAGACTTTTCGCCACCGGACCCCGTAACCTAAAAATTCCTCAAAAAGCGTGGATTATAGCTTTCAATTTTGGAATTTTTTGACCTTTTTTCGCCCGGAAATAAAAATTGCCGAGATGTTTACCATGGTTCCTAATACCCTCCGGGAGTCCAATTGAGTAGGTGGAACCATCCAATATGCTTTTAAACAGTCAATTTACCTGTTCCAAACTTGCACCGATATCGTGACCTCAAGCCTACCACGGACATTTATAGCAACATATAAGGGTCATATATGGTTCCAAACGTCATTATATGACCCTAAGATGTATCACCTAGGGACTCAAGACTTTTCACCACCAGGCCCCGTAACCTCAAAATTCCTCAAAAAGCGTGGATTATAGCCTTTAATTTTGGAATTTTTTGACCTTTTTTCGCCCGGAAATAAAAGTTGCCGAGATGTTTACCATGGTTCCTAATACCATCCGGGAGTGCAATTGAGTGGGTGGAACCATCCAATATGCCTTTAAACAGTCAATTTACCCGTTCCAAACTTGCACCGATATCGTGACCTCAAGCCTACCATGGACATTTATGGCAACATATAAGGGTCATATATGGTTCCAAACGTCATTATATGACCCTAAGATGTATCCCCTAGGGTCTCAAGACTTTTCACCACAGGGCCCCGTAACCTCAAAATTCCTCAAAAAGCGTGGATTATAGCCTTCAATTTTGGAACTTTTTGACCTTTTTTCGCCCGGAAATAAAAATTGCCGAGATGTTTACCATAGTTCCTAATACCCTCCGGGAGTCCAATTGAGTAGGTGGAACCATCCAATATGCTTTTAAACAGTCAATTTACCTATTCCAAACTTGCATCGATATCGTGACCTCAAACCTACAACAGACATTAATGGCAACATATAAGGGTCATATATAGTTCCAAACGTCATTATATGACCCTAAGATGTATTCCCTAGGGTCTCAAGACTTTTCGCCACCGGGCCCCGTAACCTAAAAATTCCTCAAAAAGCGTGGATTATTGCATTCAATTTTGGAATTTTTTGACCTTTTTTCGCCTAGAAATAAAAATTGCCGAGATGTTTACCATGGTTCCTAATACCCTCTAGGTGTCCAATTGAGTGGGTGGAATTATCCAATATGCCTTTAAACAGTCAATTTACCCGTTCCAAATTTGCACCGATATCGTGACCTCAAGCCTACCACGGACATTTATGGCAACATATAAGGGTTATATATGGTTCCAAACGTCATTATATGAACCTAAGATGTATCCCCTAGGTTCTCAAGACTTATCGCCACCGGACCCCATAACCTAAAAATTCCTCAAAAAGCGTGGATTATAGCTTTCAATTTTGGAATTTTTGACCTTTTTTCGCCCGGAAATAAAAATTTCCGAGATGTTTACCATGGTTCCTAATACCCTCCGGGAGTCCAATTGAGTTGGTGGAACCATCCAATATGCTTTTAAACAGTCAATTTACCTGTTCCAAACTTGCATCGATATCGTTACCTCAAGCCTACCACGGACATTTATGGCAACATATAAGGGTCATATATGGTTCCAAACGTCATTATATGACCCTAAGATGTATCCCCTAGGGTCTCAAGACTTTTCACCACCGGGCCCCGTAACCTCAAAATTCCTCAAAAAGCGTGGATTATAGCCTTCAATTTTGGAATTTTTTGACCTTTTTTCGCCCGGAAATAAAAGTCGCCGAGATGTTTACCATGGTTCCTAATACCCTCCGGGAGTGCAATTGAGTGGGTGGAACCATCCAATATGCCTTTAAACAGTCAATTTACCCGTTCCAAACTTGCACCAATATCGTGACCTCAAGCCTACCACGGACATTTATGGCAACATATAAGGGTCATTTATGGTTCCAAACGTCATTATATATCCCTCAAATGTTTCCCCTAGGGTCTAAAGACTTTTCGCCACCGGGCCCCGTAACCTCAAAATTCCTCAAAAAGCGTGGATTATAGCCTTCAATTTTGTAATTTTTTGACCTTTTTTCGCCCGGAAATAAAAATTGCCGAGATGTTTACCATGGTTCCTGATGAGTGACATTTATGGCACTCATTTGATCTATTTTTGGATGAATTTCATTTCATTTTATTGCTCTTTTCTTTAGGTACCCTTAGTTTTATTCTTGTTTTCTTCATTATATGCTTTTTGTAGTTAGTTTCTCTATTTGATTTGATTTCTATCAAGTTTGTAAGGATTCTTTACTCTTTAATGCAATTCAATGTTTGATTTCATTAGTATTGTTGTTTGATTTGGTTAATTGATAGTTTGATTGATTTTGATTGAATTTGTTGGCTTCAATTTGATTTCAATTGATGAATTTGGGAATGATGATTAGTTTAGCTTTGATTTTGATGTTCTTCATGGATTGTGAGTAGTTTATTTGCTAGGGTAGTGGTGAAGCATGTATTGATGATGAATTGAGATTAATTTGGGGGAAATTGATTGAGTTGATAATGTGATTAAATTGGTTGATTGATTTTGTGCATGTGTGTGCTTGATTAGGCTTGATCACCCTTGTTATTCACACTAGATTGCATTGTGAGTTCACATTGATACGGACCATTGATTTGTGGCTTACATTTACTCGATTGAGATATCTTGTGATGTTTCCTAGCTAGTGTTTGATGTAGTTGACGCTAATTAGACCTCTAAGAGAATCGCTTGATGTACTCTCTTGGTTGCAATTTCGGTTCTCCCTCACATTGCCTACTTGATTGATTAATTCCCCAAGTTGATTGAACTTCTTCGTTGATGCATGTGGATCCATTCCCCTAGTGCTTTAGCATTCATTTAGTACTAGCCTTTTGTGTTGCCTAGCTTAGTTCTAGCTTCTACCATTAACCCCTACTAGATTTCGGAATAGCTTGACTTAGGCATCGTGCATTCGACCTCCATTCCTTTGGGTTCGACCTTGACTTACCGCTACACTTTATAGGGGTTTTTTAAGTTACAAATTTTGTTTGATTGGGTGGGGTGGTAGCCCAACGACCTACCGTTCTCCTTCCCATCAAAATGGCGCTGTTGCCGGGGAATGGTGCTTTGAGTGCATGTTGTTGTTGAGTCTATTCCACTCTATTTGCAAAATACAAAAAGATTTTACACTTTAGGCTACACTTGTAGCCGTGCTACTAATATTTTCTTTGAGTTTTGTGTGCATAGATCCCAAGCCATGGGAGGAACTTCAAGAGTTGCCTTGAAGGAACTAGAAGTGCCCGGTGCATATAGGTTTGAGAGCGGCACAGCTCCACCTACAACACCGGAAATGGACTTTGAAATTCGGCCGGCAATGATCACTTTAATTGAGAGGAGACAATATAGTGGGGCTAAGAATGAGAGCCCATTGAACCATCTTAAGGAGTTTGAAAAATATTGCAACACTATCAATGTCAATGGAGTTTCTTTAGAGTTTATCCGCCTTAAGTTGTTCCCTTTCTCTCTCATAGGAAGATCTTTTGAATGGCTAGACAAAGAAGTGAAGCCCAATTCCTTGAAGACATGGGATGATGTCACAAAAGCTTTCTTGTCCCGTTTCTACCCACCAAAGAAGACGGCGGAGGCTAGAGCTTTAATCCAAAGTTTTAAGCAATTGCCTAGAGAGAATCTCTATGAAGCATGGGAGAGGTACAAGGACTACCAAAGGGAATGCCCTCACCACGGAATTCCAACATACCAAGTGATCCAAATCTTCTATAGTGGTTTGAGCTTTCAAGGTAGATCGAGCCTAGATGCCGGAGCCGGAGGGCCGATTATGAACAAGACGGAAGAAGAGGTTGTGGATGTAATAGACGATGTGGTAAGGAATTACATGGATTGGCATGATGTAGAGAGGGAGTCGGCAAGCACAAGTTGTTCAACCGATCAATCTTATGTCATCAACGAATTGTCCACAATGGTCTCGGAGTTAGGAAAGGAGGTGAATTCTCTCAAGAACAAGCTCGAGAGTCCTTCACAAGCTTCTAGTCTTCCCTCCCAATTTAAGGGGAGAGGTACATCTTCCTACTCTAACCCTCTTTTTGCTTCTTGTTGCATGATTAGAGAATGCTTGGTTTGTGATATGTGTGGAAAGAATGATCATGATGCTTCTAATTGCCCCATTGTTCCTTGTGATAGATATGATGGATATGAGAATGTGCATATGAATTGTGATGATAATAATGAATTTGGACCTAGATTTAATGCTCAAAAGATTGTTGGGAATAGGAATTATCACAATAATGGGAGCTATGATAATTACAACCAAAAGAGTGGTAATGGTAACCGTGTGACCCAAGAATTTTGTGGTAACCATAACAACTTTTGTTGTAATGATCAAAGCTATGGCCAAGAATATGGGGATCATAACCAAGGTTATGGTAACCACAATCAAAATTCCGGCCAAAATCATGGTAAGGGTAATTGGAGTAATCAAGGTAGGGGAGGTTTTCAAAATGAAGTTCAAAGAGATACCCCACCCCAACTTACTCCAAAGATTCAAAGCCAAGGTGATGATTTCTTTACTCAACAATCCCAATTGAATAGGCTAGAAAATTTCATGATGGATCAATCTAGGATGTTGAATGAATTCACATTGTCTTGTAATAAAATGTTTGAGGTCCTATTTACTCATGGAAAGATGCTTGAGAACCAAATTGTTCAACTAGCCAACCCTTTGAAAGATTGTGCTAGTCCATCTCCTTTACCCTCACAAGAAGTTGATTCTAGGGAACCGATGTGTGCTATGACCACTATGAGTGGTAAGGTCCTTAAAGAGAGTGTTCCTAGGAAGAGTAAGGAGAGTGAAAAGGAGAATGATTCGAGTGAAGAGAATAAGAATGAAGAGCCTAGCAAGATGAGTGAGGATTCCAATGATAAGCCTAAGGAGAAAGAGCGGAAGCAAGATGAGGTTTACAAACCTAGACTTCCTTACCCCCAAAAGCACAATAGGCATAAATTAGATGAGCAATTTGGGAAATTCATCGACATGCTTAAGCAACTTCATCTTACTCTTCCTTTTACCGATGTTGTAGAACAAATGCCAAACTATGCTATGTTTCTTAAGGAAATTTTGAGCGGTAAGAGAGATTTCAATTTGGTGGAACCGGTGAATCTAGGGGAGTGTTTTAGTGCCTTTATTCAAAATGACCTACCCCAAAAGTTGAAGGATCCCGGAAATTTCTCCGTACCTTGCAAAATCAAAGGAAAATTGTTCCAAAATGCTCTTTGTGATCTTGGTGCTAGTGTTAGTATCATGCCTTATTCCGTTTTTAAGAAACTTAAGCTAGGTGAACTCCTTCCATCCAATATGACCCTTCAATTGGCCGATCGGTCTATTAAGTTTCCTAAGGGGAGAGTTGAGGATGTTCCTCTCAAGATAGGAGAGTTCACCATTCCCGTTGATTTCATTGTGCTTGAGATTGCGGAAGATGACCATATCCCTATCATCTTAGGAAGACCTTTCTTAGCCACCTCGGGAGCCTTGATAGATGTTAAGAGAGGTCGTATTACCTTGAGAATTGTTAAGAATGAGGAAAGTTTTGATTTGAAACCAACACATGAGTCTTTGTCCCTTATAAAAGGAATTATGTGTGTTAATTCCCCTCGCCCTATTGATGATGTATGCATTATTGATTCTTCACATAACGATTTTCTTGAGAATTATGATGATGTGCTTTTGAGTTGTGATTGCAAGAAGGTTAGTGAAGATAAAGTGATGATTCCCAAGCTTATGGACGAGGAGGAAGTTGATATTCCTCATTGGTTTGAACTCTATCCTCAAGATGAAGGTGATGTTTTTATGAGTTTAGATGGTGAAGAACCATTTACAAAGAGAAACAAGGCAAAAAAAAGAGCACGAGCCTCTAAGAAAAAGAGAAAGAGAAAGAAGTTGAGGAAAGAAAAGCTTGCATTTGAAAGGTCTTTGTATGAAAGCTCATCAAGCAACAACGAGAAGTTGCTAGAAGTTGAAGAGAAATTTGCTCTTTCTAGCACCTTGAAGAAGGTGGTGTTCTTTAACCCTCCATGATTTGGAGGAAGGGTCGAGCTTAGGACCTTAAGCAAGCGCTTCCCGGGAGGCAACCCGGAGATTCTAACTTTTCTTTTTGATTTTTGAGTTTTCTTGTTTTTGTTTCTTTTATTACCTTTTCTTTTCTTTCACTTTTCTACTTGTTTGGATTTTTAGGATGAATTTTGCGGGATTGGATTTCTTCAAGAATGCATGGTGAATGGAAGGTGTTTGCGGCACTTATCATGAATGTTTTCGATTCCGATCGAAATTTGAGGAAAAAGGGGTAAGAATTTTAGAGAGGTAAGATAGGAATTTCATGTTTTAAAGGTTGGAGGAAGTTGATACTTAGTGAGTTTTTGTGGTGAGCACATGAATCTTTAACTTTGAGCTCTTTAAAAATGTTTTTAGCTACTGCCTATGGTGTTCCTCATCACCATCATGATTTATTTGCGCACCCAAGTGGTAAGTAAGTATCAAAAAAATAAGAGGAAAAGAAAGAACGGAGAAGCACAGCAAGGTGCGGCCGCACATCAGGTGTGTGCGGGCGCACACCTTGCGTGTGCGGGCGCACAGGCTACAGGTGCGGCCGCACGCCCCCTGTAGCCGTGCCCTTTTATTTCTTCTTCCTTCTTCTATCATTTATTCCCTCATTCCTCATCTTCTACCTCGCGCACTCCCTCTCAAACCCTCCTCACTTGTGCGCACTCCATACCCTCATTCACCATAAAAAATCCTTCAAATCCCCTTTTTTCCTAGTTTAGTTTTCTTTTATTTGTTGTTTTCTTTCATTTATTTTGAAGTTACTAACAATCTTCTTTGTTTATAGTTTCTTTTATATTTCTTTTTCTCACTTGGTTTCTTGAAGAAGCTTTTAGATATGGAATGCAACGAGGTGGTTTCTACTTGCTTCGTTTATTTTTGCTAAGCTTCGAGCCGGTGAGATCTTTCTTATTTTTCTTTTTATTTTTCTTGGTTGCATAGAATAGGATTAGTTTAGGGGAAGTTGAATGGTTCGAGGATGGATGCTTGTTAACACATAATGTGTTTGGGATCGATGACGATGATGTCGATCGATCACTTGTTTGTCGATTGGGATTCTTATGTGTTTAACTTGCTTTCTAGTCCATTTCATATTATTTCTCCTATTTTCCTTTTCTATGTCTCCATTACTTTTCTTTTATTTTCTTTTATTTTTCTTTTTATTTGTGATGTGATTTTGAGGCCTTATTTTTCATTTTTCTTATGAAGTGAGCGTTGTACATTGGACTTGTCTTTTGCATGATTTTCTTCCTAGGTGGTAAAGGTATGCACGGTTTGAGACTATGTTCGGTTGACTCTAGGATAGGTGTATGCTAGGGTAGTTGGTTTGAACTAGAAGGATCATGAAGCCGGATTCTACTTGTGTGTGGCATGTCGGTAGTTGCTCCCTATAGTCAATTTGACACCATTAGTGAGTTTTTGCTACATTCTTGTGAGGTTACTTGTTTTTCTAGCCTTCAACATTCTTTGTATGAGCGGCGTGGATCCTTGACTATGCAAACCTAATCTAATAAAGCTTGATATATGATTCTTAAACTCGAGACCGAACTATCTAGGAAGGACAAAGGCACATTTTTCGGGGTGGTATTTTTAATTTTTTTTATATTTTGTTATTTTTTTTTATTTTTGGGTTTACATTTGCCTTCTTGTAACCATTTGAGCCTAATACCTTATTTTCAAGCCACATACTTAGTTCTTTGACCTTTTGTTTCATTTTCTTTCTATTCTTGGTTTTTGTGAAGCAAAATGATCATTTGTGATGGAGTTTGTGGTAGATGAGTTGGAGTTTTGGTTTTTATGAATGCAAGTTTGTGATATCATTTTCTTTGTGAATAATGGAAAATGTTTGAGAAAAAGTCGTCCTACTTCATAAAAGGCATGGACTAATAAGTTGCATAATAGAAAAAAGCCGTCCGAATTAAGTAAAAGGCAAGGACATTGCAAATTCAAGTAAACGAAAAACAAAACAAAAAAAAAAATTTGACAAAGTGAATAATTCAAAAATATTTTGATGTATTCTTTTCTCCTTCTAAGCATTGAGGACAATGCTTCTTTTTAGCTTGGGGGAGAAGCGTGTACGCTTTTTGTATATATTTCTTTGTGAGTATAGCTTCAAGTAAGCTTGGGGGTGTTGTTTTTGTTTGGTGATAACTTAGTCTTGGTGTAAAGATATGCGCAATCTTTGCTTCACTATTAGGAAAACCACCAAATTTCAAATTTTTAGCCTACCTTCACCCTTATTGCCTTACGTTACAACCTTGGGGAAAGACCTTTCGACCTAGATAGTTGAGTCACTATTCGGGGGAGGGCATCATGGGTCATTGCCTAAAAAAAGGGGATGCATAGTCAAGATTGTCGAGTAGCCTAAAAATAATTCTTTTTCCGGTTCCTTCGAGGAATCATTGGGATACTCACTAAGGGGAGATTTGAGACTAGTGGGGAGAACGGGGTAAGATTGTTTGGGATGAACATGGATTGTGATGTCTAGTTCCTATGCCTAGCATACCCTATGTTTCAATCAACCTTAGATATCTTGAAAAGTGCATACCTTAACTACTTGAGAAAGATCGTCATTCATTTGCATTATAGTCTTTATGTGAGTTCATTTCGCAAAGGTTTGTTTTCTTTTCTTTTCTTTTGTTTTCATGGTTTGCCTCATTGATGTTTGGTGGAGAGTTATGGGTCAACTCTTAGGATACCCTTACGAGACCTCACTCGTCCTCATAGGCGACTTTGGGGTTTAAAGGGCTTGTTGTAGCTAAAAGCAACCGTGATTCCTACGACAGTGAGTTTTAGTGTATATTCTTATCTTGAGTCTTTCTTTTTCATTTTCAATAAAATTTTCATCCTTGATCTTTCTTGCTTTGTTTTGCTCGAGGACGAGCAAAAGTTTAGCTTGGGGGAATTTGATGAGTGACATTTATGGCACTCATTTGATCTCTTTTTGGATGAATTTCATTTCATTTTATTGCTCTTTTCTTTAGTTCTCCTTAGTTTTATTCTTGTTTTCTTCATTTTATGCTTTTTGTAGTTAGTTTCTCTATTTTATACATTTTCTAGTTTACTTGTTATTTTTCCCTTTTACTTGCTTTTTATCCTTTGTTTGTAGGTTGTGATTGATTGTCCAAGAATTCCCGAGCTTCCTCTCCATGATCTTTCATTGTTTTTCATGCCTAAAGCTTGTGCAAGGAGTTTCAAGTCAAAGGGGGATCTAAGGAGCTTGCTTTAAGGCCTTGCTTATGCTCTTTCCATGGCCTATATCCTTCAAGAATTCCAAGAAAGTTACTGCCTACCTTGTCCTCCATCACCATCATCTAGGATGTGTGCACCTCATGAGCTAGGACGAAGAGAAGAAAGGGGGGCTGCCAGTTATGTGCGGGCGCACATGAGGAGTGTGCGGCCGCACATGAGGTGTGTGCGGGCGCACCTTTCTGGGTGTGTCCCGTGCGCACTTCTCTCTCTCCTCCGAGCGCCCGCACCGGCGTGGGTCTATTTTTGGACGTCAATCCTAACTTCTCCTTTGTATATATAGTTATTTCTTTCCTTTTATGGGGGGGGGGAAATTAGATCTTCATAGGGAAGAATTAGATTAGATTAGATTCTAGAGAGAGAAAACACTAGTTCTTAGCATTTTTAGAGAGAGAAAGTGTGGGTTTGGTGATTGATGATTGAAGATTGCTACATTTGATTTGATTTCTATCAAGTTTGTAAGGATTCTTTACTCTTTAATGCAATTCAATGTTTGATTTCATTAGTATTGTTGTTTGATTTGGTTAATTGATAGTTTGATTGATTTTGATTGAATTTGTTGGCTTCAATTTGATTTCAATTGATGAATTTGGGAATGATGATTAGTTTAGCTTTGATTTTGATGTTCTTCATGGATTGTGAGTAGTTTATTTGCTAGGGTAGTGGTGAAGCATGTATTGATGATGAATTGAGATTAATTTGGGGGAAATTGATTGAGTTGATAATGTGATTAAATTGGTTGATTGATTTTGTGCATGTGTGTGCTTGATTAGGCTTGATCACCCTTGTTATTCACACTAGATTGCATTGTGAGTTCACATTGATACGGACCATTGATTTGTGGCTTACATTTACCCGATTTAGATATCTTGTGATGTTTACTAGCTAGTGTTTGATGTAGTTGACGCTAATTAGACCTCTAGGAGAATAGCTTGATGTACTCTATTGGTTGCAATTTCGGTTCTCCCTCACATTGCTTGACTTGATTGGTTAATTCCCCAAGTTGATTGAACTTCATTGTTCATGCATGTGGATCCAATCCCCTAGTGCCTTAGCATTCAATTAGTACTAGCCTTTTGCATTGCCTAGCTTAGCTCTAGTTTCTACCATAAACCCCTACTAGATTTCGGAATAGCTTGACTTAGGCATCGTGCATTCGACCTCCATTCCTTTGTGTTCGACCTTGACTTACCACTACACTAAATAGGTGTTTGTTAAGTTACAAATTTTGTTTGATTGGGTGGGGTGGTAGCCCAACGACCTACCGTTCTCCTTCCCATTAGTTCCTAATACCCTGCGGGAGTCTAATTGAGTGGGTGGAACCATCCAGTATGCCTTTAAACAGTCAATTTACCCGTTCCAAACTTGCACCGATATCGTGACCTTAAGCCTACCACGGACCTTTATGGCAACATATAAGGGTCATATATAGTTCGTTTATCATGGTTCCTAATACCCTCCGGGAGTCCAATTAAGTGGATGGAACCATCCAATATGCCTTTAAATAGTCAATTTACCCGTTCTAAACTTGCACCGATATCGTGACCTCAAGCCTACCACGGACATTTATGGCTACATATAAGGGTCTGATATTGTTCCAAACGTCATTACATGACCCTATGATGTTTCCCCTAGGGTCTCAAGACTTTTCGCCACCGAGCCTCGTAACCTCAAAATTCCTCAAAAAGCGTGGATTATACCCTTTAATTTTGGATTTTTTTGACCTTTTTTTCGCCCGGAAATAAAATTTTCCGAGATGTTTACCACGGTTTCTAATACCCTCAGGGAGTCCAATTGAGTGGGTGGAACCATCCAATATGCCTTTAAACAGTCAATTTACCCGTTCTAAACTTGCACCGATATCGTGACCTGAAGCCTACCACGGACATTTATGGCAACATAAAAGGGTCATATATGGTTCCAAACGTCATTATAGGAGACTAAGATGTATCCCCTAGGGTCTCAAGACTTTTCGCCACCGGGCCCCGTAACCTCAAAATTCCTCAAAAAGCGTGGATTATAGCCTTCAATTTTGGAATTTTTTTGATCTTTTTTCTCCCGGTAATAAAAATTGCCGAGATGTTTACAATGGTTCCTAATACCCTCCAGGAGTCCAATTGATTGGGTGGAACCATCCAATATGCCTTTAAACAGTCAATTTACCCGTTCCAAACTTGCACCTATATCTTGACCTCAAGCCTACCACGGACATTTATGGCAACATATAAGGGTCATATATGGTTCCAAACGTCATTATATGACCCTAAGATGTATCCCCTAGGGTCTCAAGACTGTTCGCCACCGGGCCCCATAATCTCAAAATTCCTCAAAAAGCGTGTCAATTTTGGAATTTTTTGACCTTTTTCGCCCGGAAATAAAAATTCCCGAGATGTTTACCATGGTTCCTAATACCCTCCGGGAGTCCTATTGAGTGGGTGGAACCATCCAATATGCCTTTAAAAAGTCAATTTACCCGTTCCAAACTCACTATAAGAAAACAGCCTATCTCCGACGGACTAGTTCCGACGGGCATGTAATTCTGTCGGAAAATTCGAAATTTCCGACGGATTTTTGATCCGTCGTATGTTTCCGAAGAAACTTAAGAATCCGTCGTAAATTTACGACGGAATTTAATTCCATCGTAAAATTAGTACTTTTCGACGGAATAATATTCCGTCGAAAAGGGTAATTTCCGACGGAAAAAATTCCGTCGGAAATTCCGTAAACTTTTAAAAAAAATAAAATTTCAAACCCTAACCTTAAAGCTCTTCCGCCCCTTTTCTTTTTCTCTCTCTCTTTCTCTCTCATGTCCGCCCTTCTTTTCTCCTTTCTTCCTTCTCTCCTCTTTTCTCTTTCTCTCTCCTCTCCTTCTTTCTTCTTATCTGCCTCTTTCTCTCTCCTTCTTCTTCTTTCCTCTTCTTTTTTCTTCTCTTTCTTGCCTCTTCTCTGTTTGCACTCTGCTTTCCCCTTCTCTCCTAACACCACCGCCATCACCAACTACCAACAACAACGGACACCATTACAACCGTGCAACTACAACGGCGACCACAATAACACCGGCAACGCGCAACAAAACCAATTACACAACCACCGTCGCGAGAATCGTCAACCATTTAAGTATTGTAGATATTGTTTTAGTTTTGTTTAGATTGTAGATCTAGTTGTACTTTTTAATAAATTTCTGATTATGGTTAATTTTTCAAGTAATTGTATTATTAGTATATGAATTTTTGAGGATAATTGTATATTTAATTGAATCCTTTTGATTTTTGTGGTTCGATCTACTTGTTTCGACATTGTTTTGGGTTAATTGTTGTTGTTTTGGTGGTTAACTTTAGATCTATATGTTGTGGTCGTTGTTTTTTTGTTTTATTGGGTTAATTTTATTTTAGATCTATTTTTGTGGAGAACGGTGGTAGTGGTGTGGGGTTTGAGCTAGTAGAGAGGTTAAGGGGAAGGTGAGGCCGTGAGGTGGTGGATGTGGGGAATATTTGAGGAGTTTTTTTAGTTTTATTTGTTGCGGTGGAGATGGTGGTATTGCGGTGCTGGCTGGTGGTGGTATGGGGTGGTGCATCTTTTTTTTAATTTTTTTTAAAGGGTTTTCTGACGGAATTTTCGTCGGAAATCTCCGACGGAACGCAATTCCGTCAAGAATTTCCGACGGACTTTTCTTGGACTGAGAAACCTATGACGACGGAAATTTACGTCGGAATTTCCATCGAAATAGTGTTTCCAAGGGAATTTTCGTCGGAAAAGGTCGATTTTCCTACGAACACTTTTACGACGCCACTATCGACAAAATTCCGTCGAAACACCATTACCGACGGAAATCAGGATGTTTTCGATAGTAGTGACATGCACCGATATCGTGACCTCAAGCCTACCACGGACATTTATAGCAACATATTAGGGTCATATATGGTTCCAAACGTCATTATATGAGCCTGAGATGTATCCCCTAGGGTCTCAAGACTTTTCGCCACCGGGCCCCGTAACCTCAAAATTCCTCAAAAAGCGTGGATTATAGCCTTCAATTTTGGAATTTTTTGATCTTTTTTCTCCCGGTAATAAAAATTGCTGAGATGTTTACCATGGTTCCTAATACCCTCCAGGAGTCCAATTGATTGGGTGGAACCATCCAATATGCCTTTAAAGAGTCAATTTACCCGTTCCAAACTTGCACCGTTATCTTGACCTCAAGCCTACCACGGACATTTATGGCAACATATAAGGATCATATATGGTTCCAAACGTCAATAATATGACCCAAAGATGTATCCCCTAGGGTCTCAAGCCTTTTCGTTACCGGGCCCCGTAACCTCAAAATTCCTCAAAAAGCGTGGAATATATAGCCTTAATTTTGAAATTTTTTTACCTTTTTTCGATCAGAGATAAAAATTGCCGAGAAGTTTACCATGGTTCCTAACACCCTCCGGGAGTCCAATTGAGAGGGTGGAACCATCCAATATGCCTTTAAACAGTCAATTTACCCGTTCCAAACTTGCACCGATATCGTGACCTCAAGCCTACCACGGACACATATGGCAACATATAAGGGTCATATATGGTTCCAAACGTTATTATATGACCCTAAGATATATACCCTAGGGTCTCAAGACTTTTCGCCACAGGGCCCCGAAACCTCAAAATACCTGAAAAAGCGTATAGCCTTCAATTTTGGAATTTTTGACCTTTTTTCGCCTAGAAATAAAAATTGCCGAGAAGTTTACCATGGTTCCTAATACCCTCCGGGTGTCCAATTGAGAGGGTGGAACATCCAATATGCCTTTAAACAGTCAATTTACCCGTTCCAAACTTGCACCGATATCGTGACCTCAAGTGTACTACGGACATTTATGGCAACATATAAGGGTCATATATGGTTCCAAACGTCATTAACGACCCTAAGATGTATCCCCTAGGGTCTCAAGACTTTTCGCCAACGGGCCCCGTAACCTCAAAAGTCCTCAAAAAGCGTGGATAATAGCCTTCAATTTCGGAATTTTTCGCCCGGAAATGAAAATTGCCGAGATGTTTACCATGGTTCCTAATACCCTCCGGGAGTCCAATTGAGTGGGACGAACTATCCAATATGCCTTTAAACAGTCAATTTACCCGTTCCAAACTTGCACCGATATCGTGACCTCAAGGCTACCAAGGACATTTATGGCAACATATAAGGGTCATATATGGTTCCAGACATCATTATATGACCCTAAGATGTATCCCATAGGTTCTCAAGACTTTTCGCCACCAGGCCCCGTAACTTCAAAATTCCTCTAAAAGCGTGGATTATAGCCTTCAATTTTGGAATTTTTAGACCATTTTTCGCCCGGAAATAAAAATTGCCGAGATGTTTACCATGGTTCCTAATACTCTCCGAGAGTCCAATTCAGTGAGTTGAACCATCCAATATGCCTTTAAACAATCAATTTACCCATTCCAAACTTGCACCGATATCCTGACCTCAAACCTACCACGCACATTTATGGCAACATATAAGGGTCATATATGGTTCCAAACGTCATTATACGACCCTAAGATGTATCCCCTTGGGTCTCAAGACTTTTCGCCACCAGGCCCCATAACCTCAAAATTCCTCAAAAAGCGTGTATTATAGCCTTCAATTTTGGAATTTTTTGACCTTTTTTGCCCGGAAATAAAAATTGGAGAGATGTTTACCATGGTTCCTAATACCCTCCGGGAGTCCAATTGAGTGGGTGGAACCATCCAATATGCCTTTAAACAGTCAATTTACCCGTTCCAAACTTGCACCGATATCGCGACCTCAAGCCTACCACGGATATTTATGGCAACATATAAGGGTCATATATGGTTCCAAACGTCATTATATGACCCTAAGATGTATCCCCTAGGGTCTTAAGACTTTTCGCCACCGGGCCCCGTAACCTTAAAATTCCTCAAAAAGCGTGGATTATAGCCTTCAATTTTGGAATTTTTTGATCTTTTTTGTCCCGGTAATAAAAATTGCCGAGATGTTTACCATGATTCCTAATATCATCCGGGAGTCAAATTGAGTGGGTGGAACCATCCAATATGCCTTTAAACAGTCAATTTACTCGTTCCAAACTTGCCCCGATATCGTGACCTCAAGCCTACCACGGACATTTATGGCAACATATAAGGGTCATATATGGTTCCAAACGTCATTATATCACCCTAAGATGTATCCCCTAGGGTCTCAAGACTTTTCGCCACCAGGCCCCATAACCTCAAAATTCATCAAAAAGCGTGGATTATATAGACTTCAATTTTGGAATTTTTTTTCCTTTTTTTTCGCCCGGAAATAAAAATTGCCGAGTAGATTACCATGGTTCCTATTACCCTCCGGGACTCCAATTGAGTGGGTGGAACCATCCAATATGCCTTTAAAAAGTCAATTTACCTGTCTAAACTTGCACCGATATCGTGAGCTTAAGCCTACCACGGACATTTATGGGAACATATAAGGTTCATATATGGTTCTTTAAGTCATTATATGACCCTAAGATGTATCCCCTAGAGTCTCAAGACTCTTCGCCACCGGGCCTTGTAACCACAAAATTCCTCAAAAAGCGTAGATTATAGCCTTCAATTTTTGAATTTTTTGACTTTTTTTCGCCCGGAAATAAAAATTGCCGAGATGTTTACCATGGTTCCTAATACCTTCTGGGAGTCCAATTGAGTGGGTGGAACCATCCAATATGCCTTTAAACAGTCAATTTACCCGTTCCAAACTTGCACCGATATCGTGACCTCAAGCCTACCACGGACATTTATGACAACATATAAGGGTCATATATGGTTCCAAACGTCATTATATGACACTAAGATGTATCCCTTAGGGTCTCAAGACTTTTCGCCACCAGGCCCCGTAACCACAAAATAACTCAAAAAGCGTGGAATATAGCCTTAAATTTTAGAATTTTTTGACCTTT
>CM044858.1:25296285-25326285 GCA_024500155.1 Chenopodium formosanum | reverse complement strand
AAATATTCCTTTAAACAGTTAATTTACCCGTTCCAAACTTTCACCGATATTGTGACCTCAAGTCTACCACGGACATTTATGAAAACATATAAGGGTCATATATGGTTCCAAATGTCATTATATGACCCTAAGATGTATCCCCTAGGGTCTCAAGACTTTTCTCCACCGGGCCTCGTAACCTCGAAATTCCTCAAAAAGCGTGGATTATAGCCTTCAATTTTGGAATTTTTTGACCTTTTTCGACCGGCAATAAAAATTGTCGAGATGTTCACTATGGTTCCTAATACCCTCCGGGAGTCCAATTGAGTGGGTGGAACCATCCAATATGCCTTTAAACAGTCAATTTATCCGTTCCAAACTTGCACCGATATCGTGACCTCAGTTCTACCACGGACATTTATGGTAACATATAAGGGTCATATATGGTTCCAAACGTCATTATATCACCCTAAGATGTATCCCCTAGGGTCTCAAGACTTTTCGCAACTGGGCCCTGTAACGTCAAAATCCCTGCCCTATAAAAGCCGGGGATCATAAATAAGAAAAACTGCTGAAATGAGGGATTTCCTTATGAACAATGCACGGTCCAATTTGCCCCTGTATTTTGTGTTGGAAAATCCTTATCTACAGTGGCGTGACTATATTGCCCTCCAAAGTTTTTGCATGTGCCTGCCACGTGGTGGATGAGAAATTAGTTCTGACTAAAGGCTTGCATGTATCTGGCACGTGGTGGGATACTACAATCTGCTCTAGCTGAATTTAGTTGCAAGATTGTATAGGATAATTGCAAACTTTTATAAGATTTGTATGAATGCATTGCTAATTTATTATCAATTCTAATTGATCATTGTTTCTGATTAGGGTTTACTCTGATTTTGTTTCTGGGGCTTCAATTTTTGTCAGTTACATGAACTATAATGTCGAGAATATGCAGAGATTTGGGAATTTTTGTGGGTTTAATGATTATTATAGTTGGGTTGAATTTGAATTATACTTTTGCAATTGATTCAATTTATGATGATGATGATGATGATGGGTTTTCGATTATTGGAAGTGGGGTTGAGAATTCGTATCAATTTGATGGGGATTACTCTCCTCCAACGCCGCCACCTCCGGTGCTTCCGCCGTTACCGCCTTCGGCGTCGTGTGAAGGTGATCTTAGGGGTTTTGGATCGCTTGAGAGTGTTTGTAAGCTTAATTCTAGCTTAGAATTATCAAATGATTTGTATATAAAAGGGAGTGGCAATTTAGAGATTGATTCTGGTGTGATTATTTGTTGCCCTTTTGCTGGGTGTTCAATAACTGTTAATTGAAGTGGTGAATTTCAGTTAGGTAGGAATGCTACTGTAGTTGCTGGAGTTTTCTGGGTTGGTGTCGAGAATGCGAGTTTTCTTGATGTTTGTGTTTTGTGGAATTGATGGAATTTCACTTTGATTTATTGAGAAACAAGATCAATTATGCAATTTAAGGTACAATTACAACAATATTTACTCAATTTTGAATGTTGGGTGGGTGGAATTTATTATTATGTGTTGTATTCTGATTGAAATTTGGGGTTTTGTTATTCAGCATTTATGTTTTTGTGGCAGTGATTGAGTTGAAGTTATTTATAATTAGCATTTCTGTATTATACTGGAGTTGTTGTCTAATTGAATGTTGTTGATGTTTGTGTTTTGTGGAATTGATGGAATTTCACTTTGATTTATTGAGAAACAAGATCAGTTATGCAATTTTTTTGTGAAATTCGAACTAATAATGGTGGCACACAATCAGCCTTTATGGAGGCTACATCATTAGCCGCTCTCCAGGTTTCTGAGGTTTGTTCTCTATCCATCTATTAATCTTTGTTATTGCTTAGAAAGTTATCCAATGGAGGTAAAAGAAGTACCTAATTTTTACATGTATACCAACTGTTTGTGAAAATGCCACATAGAAAATGTGACAAAAATTCATCCTTTAAGTTTAATTGCTCCATTACTGATGTATGTTCTATTTCTATCTATTTATGTCTTGTATTACAATGAGAGGTAGAAGCTTCAAATAATTATATACAGAAATTAATTATTGGTGAAATGAAGATTCAAATCTTTTTACCCAGAAAATTATAGGTGAGATGAAGATTCAAATCTTACAAACTAATTTAGATGAGAATATGAGATGAAGATGAAAATAGTTATAGGTGAAAAAGAGGAGAGGAGTCATGCATTTTTTAAGATGTACACCAAGTGTTTGTGAAAATGCTACTGAGTAAATGTGAGAGATTCTGAACTTATTGAGGTCAAACCAATTCTCTCTCTTAAAATTTAAGCCATATCCCAAACCAATTCTCTCTCTTCCTACTCTCTTTCTCTTTCCTCTTATATTTTCCTTCCACTTTCAGTCTTCCATTGAAGCTTACTCCGATTTTTCCATTGAAGCGTGCTCTGACCTTTCTATCGACCATTGAAGCTAAGGTAAGATGGATTGATTGTGAATTTTTGTATTTCACATTAATTTCTTCTCCTTTTTCTATGATCTGGAATTGATTTATTTTTAGTTATAGGTTTTTAAATTTCTTTTGGTTTATTAATTCCGAAATTAACTTAAATTTTCGATCTATGGTGATTTAGGGTGGGTTTTTGTTTGGCAATTTTTTTTGGTGGTGTTGAAATGGTGGCGGATCTGAGCAGCCGCTTCTCTATTTTCTTTCATTTATCCTCAAATAAATCATCAACCCACCTTATTTCTCCTCTTCGAATCAAGGTAATTCCTCTTCTCTTCATTTCAGCTGTGTTTTCCTGAACGGTAAAATTTGGCAAAGAATTACAAGGGTTGGTATTCTTTGGTTGAGCTCGATTTATTCATTTGATCATGTCGATACTTGATTCTTTCTTCTATAAGAGGTTTAAAGGCTCCAAATGGTAAAATTTTCCTCAGATTTCAATTGTGTTCATTTCTTTGTTGTTGATCTTAAATACCCAGATGAAGGAACTGCTGTTTTTGCTTTATTATTGACTTATTGTATTGAACTATTGATTAAGCCAATTTTAGTTAGTGAAGTTGGAAAATTGATTTTGTTTTAAAATGTTGGACGACTGTTTGCTTAATTTTGGGGGTATTTATGTGGGTTTAGGCATTCTTTAAAGTGTTCTATTTGCCTTTAAAACATTGCTCATTATTGTTGACCCTTATTGTGTACAAGTTTTGTATTTTATCTGATTCAGGATCATATCTTTTACATTTGAAATGTATAACTTTTCTAAATTTTGAGCAAGGAAATAATGCCCTTTATTTTTTGTAACCAAAGAGAAGTGACGCATGCACTTCGCTGAATTCTTGTTTCTTTTGTTACCCATGGCTTAGGTGTTTAGTGTGTTCTGTGCAGAAAATGTTCCTGCATTTTCCTTTAGAAAGTCTTTTCTTCCCTACTGATTTACCTCTCCTTTGCTTAGTTATGAAAGCATTTTTTTTGCCGGTTACAGATTATCGCTTCAGAACCGAGCTAAGTTTGCATTGCTTTACAGGCTCTTCTAAATTAGATAACTGACTGACTTTATCTACCAAGACCCACTAATGTATTGGTATGCTTGGCTAAGCACAGTGCGTATGTGTGTGAGGGCAGGCATCAGGCCACCTAGGTTTGTGTTTTTTGGCGGGGAAGCTGACATAGTGGAGCAGGCACGTTAATGTGCAGCTCATCAGAAACTGATGCGCCTAAACAGTGTTCATGTGGCTTATCTTACTTCTGATATGCTTAAAATGTATCAGCTTTGTTGAAAGCTAGGCATAAGTACATAGAGGCATAGAGCTTATAAAAGAAAAGAGGGTTTCCCTAGACCTAATGTACAAGGAAACATGTTTCAATTGATTGTGTTGGTTTCTTAGAAATTGTTGCTCGTAAAACTGGTGCATTTGCCACTTCAGCTGAATAGAGTAAGTATACAATATCTGATTAATTCATGCTGCTCATTTAATATTAGAGACAGTTATTGATAGGGATAGAGTCGTCCTTCAGTTTTCAATGGGTCGCTAATTCGCAAGACCTGCATTTCTTGCCGTTCCTACAACTGGTCTTCAGGTAGCCTTCCCTCATTTGTTTGATTTTAGATCAGTATAATTTTTTTTTGTCAGATGAGCACAAGGCTAGGATTATCAACAAGTTAGGTGAAATAGATAAGGTGAGTATGCATAGTATATAGTTTTTTGTTGCTGGAATGGCTGGGTTTCATGTCATATATAAATATATTCTCAGGCCTTTTTTGTGGGACTCTCATTCAAATTACTAGAATGCCTTCCTAACTTCTGCTTCTTGCTCAAAGTAATTGTATACATTTCTCCTATATCTGAATGTAGTAGGATCCCTTTTTCTGCTTCTTTCTTGCTACTGGTTTTAACATTTTATTACATTGTAGAATGTAACTTAGCGGTCAACAATAGAAATTGGAGGCAATATTGTCCAAATTAAATTATAAAAATTGATTTCAGATTTTATTTTACATAAAATATCTCTTTAATTAATCAATAATCAGATGAAAAAATTAATTAATGACAAGCAGTAGTGACTGATTGTATTGCTAATTTGATGAAACATTATCATATATTAGTTGTAATACGACAGCAATTCAGCATGATAATTTATTATTTTATTTCACTTTATTTTGATCGTTTAATTACCTTGTGCTTTATGACATTATGGTAAACCTTAATCTGGTATGTTTTGTAGTGTCTTGTTGATGGAGCAAACGAGTATTTGTAGTTGCTAGATGTAGGTAACATCATGCGCACCTTCTGTAACATGGCTCAAGATTTCTCCAATTAGACCTGTTAGATGCAAAGTATACAATAAACTTTCTGATGTATGAAATGAAAGTCAAATGAAATTTTTTGAGACATTGTGATAGAAAGATTTTCGCAATCCTTCCTCTTGGTTTAATCTATTACTCATCAGTTTAGTCAATTTAAGGTTAGTATATTGAGTAGAATATTTTTGGGTTATAGAGTTTTTTTCAATTTGATGCAATTGAGCTGTAGACTGTCAAATTTTACTCTAAATTATCTTAAATTTCCTCAGATATTGTTGGGTTCGCAAGCTCAAATCTACTATAATCCTATAGAAGAAACCAAATCTATAAGAGCTGAAGCAATGACGCTGATTTATGCCACTTCTCTATACGATATGTTTAAGCAGGTGATTTGAGTTCTCAATAGCATATATACATATAGATTTCATCATTGGCTCAGTACTACTTTTTTATTTATTTGAACAGTGAACATCGAATAACATTGTTGTTTAAACTTTGCCATGGGTTATAGTCATCAAGGGGCACTAATAGCGGTGTTCACATTGTGTAGTTTTAGTTATGGTTTCTGCCACAATCAAGGTTTCAGGTTGAGTATGCTATTGAGGCTATCAAGGTATGCTATTCATTTTTACAGCTTCCGTGCTATGTGTGATATTTTATATTACTTACTTTTTGTGTGTGTGTGTGTGTGTGTGTTGGGGTGGGGTGGGGGGTTGTGGGGGTGGGGGGTTTAGAGGATTTTTATAGCTAACTTGGAAACTCCATTGTCTTCCAAAAGTCAGCTGGGTTCTACTGCGGTTGGGATAAAGACCAAGGTGTTGTGCTTGCTGTGGAAAAACGTATCACATCTCCATTGCTGGTATCTATTCCTTCTAAAATTAGCACCTCTTCCTTTTCTAGCTGTCAGAATTTATACAAAAATGGTCAACTTAAGTTTTATCACTCTTTTCCTCCATTTTACATTTTTCTAGGCATAGTTGACATCGCAAGAATGGAGCAGCACCAGTGAAACGCAAGGGAGGCGGCTCAACAATCAGAAGAAATGCAACTTGAACCTTCTCCTGTCGAACAATTACACCCTGAAACCCCACATTGCCACACCTCAAGACAACAATGTAGCTTAATGATAGGAGTTTACATACAGCTGATTTTGATTTGATTGGTTCATCAATGTGAGAAACACTACATCTCATTTAGAGGAATCAGGTGCAACAGCAATGGCATCACTGGCTCAAATTAAACCTCAGAAGCAAGTTTATGACTTCCCTTCTCTCCCTCTTACTGCAATGTTTAAGGACTTAGCTAAAATGGTTGAGAGCCATCCTAAGTATTATGAAGGCAACCCTGACTGCGAAGATGATTTGAAGATCTATGCTGGACTAGCTTTGTGATTTCGATTAGATGAAACTCTCTTTTTGATAATTTGATTCAGGAGGTTCTTTCAGATTTTATGCCATTGTATAGTGCTACATCCTACATGTTTCTTTCTTTCCTTTTTTTTATTTATTAATTTTGCAGCATTTATGAAATTCAATAGAAGGTATATGCTAGAATTTTGTAAATTAGCATCATATCGTTGGTACAACAGGTGGTAGGCCAAACACGGGTGACTTCATTAAGGTTACCCACCTAAATAATTAGTAAATGATTTTCTATACTTCATTACTTTGTTTAATGTTCTTATTTCAAGAGAAAAATAGTACATTTCTTGTTATGAAGTTGTTGGATTTGAACATTATTGGTTTGATATGTAATGCATGTTTGTTCTTTGTCAATTGGAGAAATTTGACATTAATAATAATGTATGCTTCCTATGCTTGCAATGTAAATCGTTTACATATTAGATGTCACGCATTAAGCTTAGTGAATACGCTGCTACACATGGAAACATCTCTAAAAACTATTGCAGCACAGAGTAGCAATAGCAGCGTTGCGGCAGCACCACAGCAGCGTTGCGGCAGCCCCACAGCAGCAACAGTAGCGTTGCGGCAGCACTGCTGCAGCAAAATCTGCGTTGTTGCAGCACTGTAGCAACAGCAGCATTGCGGCAGCACCACTGCAGCAACAACATCGTTGCGGCAGCACCATATAGCAGCAACATCTGTGTTGTAGCAGCTTTAAAGCAGCAAAGGCTCGATTTCATTTTTTGTTCATCTTAACAGATGATTGACATTGTAGAGAGAAGATTACTCTTGTGATCACGCTCTATTCTCTGATGAAGTGTGGACTTGGAAAAAGAAAAAAGTAAAGGAATTAATAAATAACAACATTGTTAAGTAGTAAGACTTACATGGTGAGGTGATATTATAGGTGACAATCAATTAAAAAAATCATTTTTGAAAATAAGGTCAATTGGCTTTGGAGAGGTGCGATATCAATTAATAAAGATCATACGCAAAAATCTAGGCAACTAGCTTATAAGAGAGAAAGAGAGAGAGAGAGAAAGAGTCATCTAAAGAAATATCACTTAAGGAAAATGAGGCAATTAGCTTAGGAAACACAATTAGCTTAGAAAAACAGTTACTTAAATTAAAGAGAGAGAGAGAGAGAGCACGCTAGCAAGAAAGACCACTAAGGAAAAACCGCTTAATAGGTTAAAATCACTGCAATTAGCTTAGGAAGCGACCTACTAGAGAGAGAGAGATCAATTACGAAAAATCCTCACTTGAGAGAGAGAGAAAGGGAGAGAGAGAATTTACGAAAAATCATTTGAGAGAGACCACTTTAGAAAAATCACTTAATAAAAAGAGGGAAGCATCTTGAAAGATTACTTATAAAAACATCACTCAAGAAGAAAGATCACTTAAAAAAAAAGAACGATAACTTTAAAAAATCAAGACAATTAGTTTAGGAGGAACTTAGGGAAATTAAGGACAATTAGTTAAGGAGAGAAATATAGGGTAGTTAGCTTACGAGAGGGAGAGAAAGAAACCATGAGTGAGAGAGAGAACTAAAGAAAGGTCCATCACCTAAGAAAGTTAGGTTGATTAGCTTAAAAAAAACGTAATTATCTTAGGGAAAAAGCTTACTAAAATGCGATAGCAAAAGAGACAACATAAAAGATCACTTAAGAAAATCAAGGCAATTACCTTAAGAGAGAAAAAGAGAAAGAAGCCACTTAAGAAAAATAATTTATGAAAATAAGGTCAATTGACTTTGGAGAAGTGACCCACAAATTAGGAAAGATCACATACAAAAATCGAGGCAATTAACTTAGGGGGGGGGGGGGGAGAGAGAGAGAGAGAGAGAGAATGGGCACTTATAATAAAGACCACTTGAGAAAATTGAAGCAATTAGCTTAAGAAAAAAAAATTATCTTAGAAAAAGGGTTATAAAATTAGAGAGAGAGATAGAGAGAGAAAATAGAGAGAGAGAGACCAATAAAGAAAACCCACTTAAGAAATTAAAATCAGGGCAACTAGCTTAGGAAGTGACTTACTAGATAGAGAGAGACCATTTAAGAAAAATCATATGAGAGAGACCATTTAAGAAAAATCACTTAATAAAAAGAGGGAAACCATTTGTAAGATTACTAAGAAAAATTAGCTTAGGAAATTTTTTTTTACTACAATGCAAAAAAGAAAGAGAGTCACATAGGAAATATCAATTAAGAAGAAAAATGACTCAAGAAGAAAGATCACTAAAGGAAAAAAAAGATAGCTTAGAACTCGGGGCAATTAGTTTAGGTGAGAATATTAAGGCAATTAGTTGAGGAGAGTAAAAGAAAGAGACCATTAGTGAGAGAGATCACTTTAGAAAGAAAAATCACTCAAGAAAAAGAAAGATCACTCAAGAAAAAAGGTTACTAAAGAAAGATAGATAACTTAAGAAACTAGGGCAATTATAAAAAAAATTAGTTTAAACTAGGGCAATAAGCCTAGGAAAGGGAGAGAAGAAACAATGAGTTAAAGAGACAACTTAAGAAAGGTCTATCACCTAAGAAAAGGGCAATTAGCTTATAAAAATATAATTAGATTAGGAAAAGATTTACTCAAATGCTAGAGAAAAAAGAGACTACATAAAAGATATCTTAGGAAAATCAAGGCAACTATCTTAAGAGAGAAAAAGAGAAAACATCGACTAAAGAAAAATCATTTATGAAAATAAGGTCAATTGGCTTTGGAGAGGTGAGACACTAATTAAGAAAGATTAGATACAAAAATCGAGACAATTAACTTAGGGGGGGGGGGAGAGAGAGAAAGAGAGAGAGAGAGAGAGAGAGAGAGAGAGAGAGAGAGAGAGAGAGAGAGACCACTGAGGAAAAACCATTTAAGAAATTAAAATAAGTGGAATTAGCTTAGGCTGCGACCTACTAGAGTTAGTAAAATGCTAGAAAGAAAGAGAGACCACTTAAGAAGAAACAACTAAGCATAAAAATCCCTCAAGAAGAAAAAGAAATCAAGGCAATTAGTTTAGGTGAGAAACTTAGGGCTACTACCTTAGGAGAGGAAAAGAAAGAAACCATTAGTAAGCGAGACCACTTAAGAAAGAAAACTCACTCAAGGAAAAGAAAGATCACTCAAGAAAAAAGATAACTAAAGAAAGAAAGATAACCTAAGAAACTAGGGTAAATATAAATAAATAGTTTTGGATAAAACTTAGAACAATTAGCTTAGGAGAGGGAGAGAAAGAAACCATGAGTGAGAGAAACAACTTAAGAATGGTCCATCACCTATTAGGATGATTAGCTTATGAAAACACATTAGTTTAGGAAAAAGACTTACTAAAATGCGAGAGAAAAAAGATAGTACATAAAAGATCACTTAAGAAAACCAAGGCAACTATCTTAAAAGATAAAAAGAGAAAACAACCACTTAAGAATTATCATTTTTGAAAGTAAGGTCACTTGGCTTTGGAGAGGTGAGAGACCAATTAATAAAGATCATACGCAAAAATCGAGGCAATTAGCTTATAAGAGAGAGAGAGAGAGAGAGAGAGAGAGAGAGAGAGAGAGAGAGAGAGAGAGAGAGAGAGAGAGAGGATCCTCTTAAAAAGATCACTTAGGAAATTGAGGCAATTAGCTTAGGAAAACACAATCAGCTTAAATGAGAGAAGGAGAGAGAGAGAGATTTCTAGCAAGAAAGACTACTAAGGAAAAACCACTTAAAATTAAAATCACTGTAATTAGCTTAGGAAGCGACCTACTAGAGAGAGAGAGAGAGAGAGAGAGAGAGAGAGAGAAATTGGGCACTTATAAGAAAAGATCACTTGAGAAAATTAAGACAAGTACGTTAAGAAAAAACAATTAGCTTAGAAAAAAGGTTACTAAAATTAGTGAAAGAGATAGAAAGAGTAAAATAGAGAGAGACCACTACGGAAAAACCACTTAAGAAATTAAAATTAGGGCAACTAACTTAGGAAGTGATTGGCTAGAGAGAGAGAGAGAGAGACCATTTAAGAAAAATCATTTGAGAGAGACCACTTTAGAAATCTCACTTAACAAAAAGAGGGAAACCACTTGAAAGATTACTTATGAAAAAAAAAAGAAATAGCTTAAGAAAAAATTGTTACTAAAATGTTAAAAAGAAAGAAAGCAACTTAAGAAATATCAATTACGAAGAAAAATGACTTAAGAAGAAAGATCACTAAAGGAAAAAAAGATAGCTTAGAACTCAAGGAAATTATTTTAGGTGAGAATCTTAGGTCAATTAGTTTAGGAGAGTAAAGAAAGAAACCATTAGTGAGAGAGACCACTTAAGAAAGAAAAATCACTCAAGAAAAAGAAAGATCACTCAAGAAAAAAGGTCACTAAATAAAGAAAGATAACTTAAGAAACTAGGGCAATTATAAACAATTAGTTTAGGAGAAAATCTTAGGGCAATTAGCCTAGGAAAGGGAGAGAAGAAACAATGAGTTAGAGAGACAACTTAAGAAAGGTCAATCACTTAAGAATGATAAGGCGATTAGCTTATGAAAAAACAATTAGGTTAGGAAAAAGATTTACTAAAATGCTACAGAAAAAAGAGACTACATAAAAGATCACTTAAGAAAATCAAGGCAACTATCTTAAGAAAGAAAAAGAGAAAACATCCACTAAAGAAAATCATTTATCAAAATAAGGTCAATTGGCTTAAGAGAGGTGAGACACCAATTAAGAAAGATCACATACAAATATCGAGGCAGTTAACTTAGGAGAGAGGAAGAGAAAGAGAAAGAGATAGACCTCCGTTTGTATGATTAGTTAATTGAATTCATCAAATATACTATAGCTTAGATGTGATTTTAAAGTATCAAATACGTGCGCTTTTTAAGCCAATGCCATTGTAAGTATCAAAATTTAAAAAAAAAAAAATTGCCTAACTCATATTGTAGATCAAACCAATTCCACAACACCTATCAACTAACAAACATAGTAACCATAACACTACTTTTGTCCCTTCAATAATGAGCCCAATTCACAACCAAAGCCCAATCAATATGCAATTGTCTACAAACCTACAAGCCTTTTCATTTCTACTAAAAAACATTCTACAATTAAAAATAATACTAATCCCTTTGAATAACTAATATACTATATTTACTTATAACACAACCTATGTGACACTTTACATTTAGCAACATTATTATCACTTAATTAAAACAACAATGCGAACCTCCAATCCAACATCATAACATATACGCAAAACAAATACGTTATTTTCCCACATTGCCTCACCTCTAAACTAGCATTACACGCTAAGCGTCAAATTAGCATCGCGCGCGTAGCGCGCATAAACCCCCTAGTTTCTCAAAAAGCATGGATTATAGCCTTTAATTTTGGAATTTTTTTGACCTTTTTTCTCCCGGAAATAAAAATTGTCGAGATGTTTACCATGGTTCCTAATACCCTCCGGGAGTCCAATTGAGTGGGTGGAACCGTCCAAAATGCCTTTAAACAGTCAATTTACCCAATCTAAACTTGCACCGATATCGTGACCTCAAGCCTACCACGGACTTTTTTGGAAAAATATAAGGGTCATATATGGTTCCAAATGTCATTATATGACCCTAAGGTGTATCCCCTAGGGTCTCAAGACTTTTTTGCCACCGGGCCCCGTAACTTAAAAATTCCTCAAAAAGTGTGGATTATAGTCTTCAATTTTGGAATTTTGTGACCTTTTTTCGCCCGGAAATAAAAATTGCCGAGATGTTTACCATGGTTCGTTCCCAATACCCTCCAGGAGTCCAATTGAGTGGGTGGAACCATCCAATATGCCTTTAAACGGTCAATTGACCCGTTCCAAACTTGCACCGATATCGTGACCTCAAGCCTACCACGGACATTTGTAGCAACATATAAGGGTCATGTATGGTTCCAAACGTCATTATGTTACACTAAGATGTATCCCCTAGGGTCTCAAAACTTTTCGCCACCGATCTTTGTAACCTCAAAATTCCTCAAAAAGCGTGGATTATAGCCTTCAATTTTGGAATTTTTTGACCTTTTTTCGCCCGGAAATAAAAATTTCCCAGATGTTTACCATGGTTCCTAATACCCTCCGGGAGTCCAATTGAGTGAGTGGAACCATCTAATATGCCTTTAAACAGTCAATTTACCCGTTCCAAACTTGCACCGATATCGTGACCTCAAGCCTACCACGGACATTTATGGCAACATATAAGGGTCATATATGGTTCCAAACGTCATTATATGACCCTAAGATGTATCCCCTAGGGTCTCAAGACTATTCGCCACCGGTCTCCGTAACCTCAAAATTCCTCAAAAAGCGTGGATTATAGCCTTCAATTTTGGAATTATTTGACCTTTTTTCGCTCGGAAATAAAAATTGCCGTGAGTTTACCATGGTTCCTAATACCCTTCGGGAGTACAATTGACTGGGTGGAACCATCCAATACGCCTTTAAACAGTCAATTTACCCGTTCCAAATTTGCACCGATATTGTGACCTCAAGCCTACCACGAACATTTATCGCAACATAAAAGGGTCATATATGGTTCCAAACGTTATTATATGACTCTAAGATGTATCACCTAAGGTCTCAAGACTTTTCGCCACCGGGCCCTGTAACCTCAAAATTCTTCAAAAAGCGTGGATTATAGCCTTCAATTTTGGAATTTTTTGACCTTTTTTCGCCCGGAAATAAAAATTTCCGAGATGTTTACCATGGTTCTGAATACCCTCCGGGAGTCCAATTGAGTGGGTGAAACCATCCAATATACCTTTAAACAGTCAATTTACCCGTTCCAAACTTGCACCGATATCGCGACCTCAAGCGTACCACGGACATTTGTGGCAACATATAAGGGTCATATTGAAGGAATTATGTCTTCAATAAGTGCAATTAATAGATATATCAAGGATCACTATTATGGAGATAATAAGTTCATTATATAGGGTCGTCAATATCTGGTGCTTGATATGATAATTGATCTTTGGGTTAGTTAAATAGCCCAAAGCCTTATAGAATGGATCCTATGAGGTCACACAACAAGGGTATTGGGTTAAACAATTAAGAGGCCCGTTAATGGGCCTCATGAGATTATGACATACCATGTAGAGTGTTGGGCTAGAGTAGTGTGTTTAGGATAAGGGTTTTGGGCTTTTGACATGGGCTCTTATTTAGAGATGTGATCTATAAATAAGATCCATGCCTAGGGTTGCAGGTAAGTAGTAACAATCAACATACAGTAGATTGTTAAAGAAGAAACCAAGCCCCAAAATACCCTAAAGGGCCTAAACACTCTCCTCACTCACGACCCTCTGCTCTCCCCTTCACGTCCGTACGTGCGGCGCCCCTCATGGTCGCTCGTGGTGGTTCGTGGTTAGCTCGTGTCTCTCTTCTCCGTTGAAGGTTGATTGAAGCGTTCAATCACGACTAACTAGCATTAGTGGAGGTTTAACTTGTGCCCGTGGACCAAGTAGAGGAATCACGCTTGGGGTTCTTTATCTCCCTTTGTTCTTTCTCGATCGCACGTGGAATCACGCTTCAAAGGTACAATTATGTGTTCTTTATGTGTTATGCAAAGATCCTTGGATTAGGTACTGTATGAATATGATTCATGTTTATTTCCGCTGCGTAGTACCTATAAACTCCTACAGTGGTATCAGTTAGCCCATTGCATTTACGCATATTGCCAATAATTCTTTGATAATCCACAATTTTAATTCAATTAGGAGGGAGAATATTTAATTATGGGTCAATTATTATATTAAATGTGATTTAACTCTTGGAATTGATTAAATGTGATTTAATAATGCTCAAAATAGCCATGAAAAGATCCGATTTTTTCCCTATTATGCTCAAAAATTTCAAAAACCCTAACCTTAGATTCGAATTTTTCGAAACCCTAAACCCTAAAATTTTGATTTTGTGTTTTGGTTTTGAATAATTTCGATTGTTTCATACTTCATGTTTTTAATCTAGTTGATTTCATGTATAAATTATGAATTTTGCATGATCAATGATTTGATTTAAAAGTTAAATTAAATTGGGGATTATTTTCATGAAGAACCCTAGATTTAAAATTAGATTGTGAATTTAATTTTAATTGGATGAATTAGCATAAAAGTTATGTTTTAATTTATCATGGACCACATGAATTTTATTTAACAAAAATTGTTGTTTAAAATTGATAAAAAAAAAAATTAAAAAAAAGGGATTTTAGCAGCGGCAACCGCGGCTGGGTGGCGCAGCCACGGCGGCTGCCGCTGCAGGTGGTCCGGAGGGAGGGGTGAGGTGGGGCAGGACATCGGAACAGCAAGGGCGGCGACAGCAGCACCGTGCAAGGGCTGCGCGGCACTGCTGCCGCTGCTGCTGCACCGCTGCTTCAGCAGCGTACACCGCAAGGTGTACGGCCTCCGTGGCCGGCTTAGGCTGGCCACACCACGGTGGCTGGTGCACGATTTTTCAAAAAAAGAAAAATCTGTTTTGAAAATATTTCAAGATAATTACAAAATTATTTTGGGATAAAATCAGTTTTATTTTGGATAAGTTAAAATATTTTGAAAATATGATCTTTTTTGTTAAAAGATAAAATTGGTTTTATTTGGATAAGATCTTTTATTTTAGGATAAAATCAAATATTCAAAAGTTGTTATATTTGATATCATCCATATTTAAGTTGTTAAATTGGTAATTATCCTAAATTAAAGTGGTTAATTATGGATAAGAATGATTAGGATATTCTGAGCATATTCCAAAAGGATAATAATTGATTTAAATAATGTGATTATCCCATAATTATTTTTGGATATAATTGATTTAAAATATTGTGATTGGCTAGTAATTAGGATAGAATTTCCTAACTTTGTCAGGATAATCTTTGAGGATAATCATGATTTATCTTTTAAGATTAAAATAAGATTTGATTCTATCTCATGACTAATTTAGAATATATGATATTTTATTGATGATCATGAATAATATATGATATTATCTAATTACATTAATTAAAATATGAGATATTTAGATGCCATGTTTCCTTATTTGTGAACATTCGATGTTGTAGTTTAGGAAAGCATGATGAGTGATTTATTATATGGCAATTTTATAATAAATGATGTTGTTTATTGCTATATAATGACTAGTATGGCCCAGTAGATTGGTAAATACGATCTGCGCATCGTGATGTATTTTTGTAATCTTAGTACGGTCTACGTACCGATAAAGTATTTTGTAATTTTATTTTATTTTATTTAAGTAGTAGATAGAATAGAGTAGAATTACAGGTTGCAGTTAATCCAAGAAGCCCATGAAGTGAAGACCCAAAGGAGCAAGGTGGATGCGATCCATGATGATTCAAGTGGGAGCATTTACTTTATTAGTTTTCTTAAGATTAGGGGCCATGCTATGTCTTATTTATGCATTCAGTATTTTATGCATGTTTGATTTTATTGATGTTTTGTGATGATGCGCTAGAGTGTACTATTTAATCACAACATAATAAATCTAGATCCCAGTAATATTGAGGCAGCTTTTCCAATTAAAAACCCGACGAAACTTTCGATCGTTTATGATGGGTCGGCCTCAGCAAAGCGTCATAATATATCTTGGGGAAGTGGGGGTAGATCACGTTCTACACTTTTAATTGGTTATACTCAACAAGGTTACCTAAAGATCAGTTTAGAACCTTGAAGCTAAGGGTAATAATTAAACATGTGATGGTTAATTATTCAACCAAGAGTTACAAGAGTTGTAATCAGTAAAGAGTTTACTCACCTTGAAAATGTAATGATTGATGGCAGGGCCTCAGTCCGGTCAATTATTGCACAAATAAAGGATCTTGGAATCACTTAATTCAAGTTGGGATCACTTAAATTGAATAGAGTGTTTTAAAGTTACCAATTTAATTCGCTTTTGGTACTTTAAATTTAATAAAACATAATTGAATTTTGCGTTTACTTATAAGTAACATGTCGTTCTAATTTTATTATTATATATAATCTCCTCGATTGAAAATAAAGTTGAGAAACGTTCTCAAAAAGTTTAAAAGATAATCCATAAACCTATATTCCAATTTTGCTAAGATTGTTCTAAAAGGCAAGTTTTAGAAATTCATGTCACAGGTCTAAGGTTGGTTTTATTCAAAATGTTTGAGTAAAATGCCAACACATCTTCATTTTGAAAAATGTTTCAAGGAATATAATGAGATGAGAGGTACAAACCCTCCAAAAGACAAGTATAAAAATCCAATAAAATCTCTTATCCTCAATATGATTGAATATAAGAAAGTGATTGGAAATATCTATGATCAAAAGTTGATCAAATGACAGTATTCTTCATCTACTTTATATAGAGTTTAATACTTGATTAAACTCAAATATAAATAATGATATAATAGACTTAGCAAAATCATGAAAAATGCTTAAAGTAGTTGAGCAAAGTATCATTTTAAACCTAAGAGAAATGTTCTAAGTGGCTCAAAGGGAAACGTTTAGGAATATATGAGGATTGCATTAAGATGTTATAGGCCAAGAAATGCAAACAAGTTGCTACTTCTCAAACCTAGAACTACTTACATGCTAAAAGTTGTTATGAACAACAAATGTTTCAAATTAAATGGACCAATTCCAATTGATTAGATACTACCTCATATAGTTGGAAGGTAAAAGAATGGAAATGCTCCAATTTAAGAATTATATTATAGAAATTGATTTAGCATATTGTTACTTCTTGGACATATGATGTCTTGTTTAGATCATTCATTGCACAATTTGGTTGAACTAAAGGAAGAAATTAGCTAAAAGAGGAATAATCTACAAGTTTAGAAGCAAATGTTGCTACTTCACAAGTAGAATCTACAAGTCTGGAAGCAAAAGTTGCAACTTTACAAGTAGAACCAGTATTTCACCACTAATAAATTGGCTAGAATTAAATAAATGTTATTCATTCTTGCCATTATCAAAACACCATTCAATGTTAGTAATGACTAAGCATCGAAGATTCAAAAACGTGGAATAAATGATATTCTATGCTTCATTGAGTCATAATGTGTTTTGAATTGCTAAATAGGTTTAAAAATTCTATATGATAGAAATAATTAAACCATATCTATATATATATAAAAGTTATCTCTAATATGTCAATTAATTCGAATGAAAATGAAAATTGCATGCGGAAGATCCAAAGGGATGGACTTTCAATATCATTGGATTATGAATCCATTGATATGTGTAATTATCATTCTAATTTGAAAATTTGACTAAGTCACCATTTAGAGAAATGATGATGAGAACTCAAGGTCGAATACATATCGATGTAAGAAAACCAAAGGTTCAAAGACTAGAGATGGACAATGAAACTTCATTTGTGATACGATCACTACTTGTGCTTGGTTGAAGCATAAGAGTGAAGATTATGAAAAGTTCAAAATGTTTAGTATGAAGTTCAGTATCAACTTGATAAGAAAATGATTACATTACAATATGATTGTAATTGTGAAAATTTAAGTCAAGACATGTACTTGGCAACACATTCGAAATATTGCGATATAATCGTAATAATGAGAATTTAAGCCAACACATTGATAAACATCCAAGAGTTATAAAATCGTTTTACAACAAACTCCAAAAGCAAACCTTGTGAAGTGTTTATGAAGGAAGCTATCAATCTATATGAGATATATTTTGATAATGGATGTAAATTACCTATCTTCCAACCATTTTTCAAGGGATATACTTTTAAGATAAGCTACAAAACTAAACAAAAACTACATAGGTCAAATCAAAATGTAGCAAGGCTTCATATGTGATATGGATAAGAAAACTTCTTATTAAATCTTTCTACAAAGCAAGGAATAAAACATTTATTAAACCGTTTGATGCACGTTCGATTCTTATATAGAGCACGGGGTACTACTACACAACCATACTTAGCACAAAATGTTTGTTTCTCAAGTAGGTGCCCTTATGGAAATTGTTCCAAAAGGTCAAGTGGGAGTAGTGTAAATCTCAAAAGAGTTTGAGAAAAGCAACAAACAAACGTGGTTCAAACCATGATTGGTTCACCCTATGCTAAATATGCCTCCTCAAAAGGCAAGTGGGAGTATAAGAATCTCGAAAAGTTTGAGAGCCTTGAAAGAGTTCAAGAAAAGTGATTTCGAAAATCTCGAAGAAATTTGAGAAGTTATCGAATAACAGCAAAAATATGAGCATGATTCACCTCATGTTACAAATGACAACGCGTGGTCTCATTAAATGTAATGGGATTAATAACCATGTGTCGAAGGTAGTACATTCCAAGTGCACATCCTCAATTGTCGTTTCTCATTGAAAGCTAAACAAAGTTGTTGTATAAGTTTCAATTGTTGCATAAGAACCCATAATGATGACTTGCATATGTAAAACATAGCCAAAGAAATATGATTTCATATTGACTAAGAGTTATAAAATATTTATTTTGGAACATGATGATTATGCAAGTAATAAGGATGATTTGACAAGTCATAACTCCAAGTGGTTTTAAAACCATGAAATCTGAAATAGATTCTAAGTCTGTAAGCAAGTGTATGACACTTAAGTAATTTGCCTAAATTGGGTGAAACCCATTGTGAGCAAAGCAGACAAGAAAGAAAAATGTTTTCTAACTAAAGCAAAGACTTGTTAATGGATTCAAAAAATTCATAGTATGATTATGATTACGATGAAACCTTTACATTAGTCATGTTGCAAAGATCTATTAAAGATACTTTAGTGATTTCTACCTTATAAGATTTGGTAGATGGATTTCAGAACACTTTCTTGAAATTGTTCATGAAATAAGATTTGTATATGATACAGTCAAAAGTTTGGAGATCCAATAATCCTAGGAATGCATAAAAGATCCATAATGGATTGAAGTTAGCATCAGAGAGTTATGTTCCTAATTTTGTGAGTTAATCAAATCGTTTGATGTTTTCGTAAAATGAAGAAATGGTATTGTATGTACAAGATGTTTAGTGGGAGCTATGAAATCTTCTTGGTCTAGTATAAAGAGCAATTATTCATTACTTGAAGAGTCAAGTGGTGGGTAATCCATTTTGTATGAAAATCTTAAAGAAGAAGATGAGTACATTTGGGATTTAAGATCTATATAGATAGGTCTCGAAGGATGTTTGAGTTTTGGTTAAGAAGCTTATATTGATAAGATTCTTATAAGGTTCAACATTATATTGAAAAGAGTTTCAATCCCATGTGACATGCCACGTTGCTTAATGATTCAATACCTTGAGAAAGGTTGATGAAATTAAGACTTTCAGTGATTATCCTTATGCAATATGCAAAGGATGCATCAAGCATGTCGTGGACTATTCTCATCCATTTGATTCACGTGTTTTAGAACAAGTGATGATAAATTTCAATCGAAATCCAATGTAACGTTGGAATACAAATTAGAAATTCCAAAGTTCCTTGCGAAAGGGCGAAGGAAAATTCTTAGTGTATGGAGATGAAAATGATTATAAAACTTAGAAATTGCAAAATTCATGTTTATGAGAATGTCTCATGAACTATACTTACTGAACCCCTTCCATGACCAAGGTATGAGAGTCATACTAAGGTTTTTGGATTGAAGCAAGTTATGTAATTTTAGTTGTGTATGTTTTGAGAAAGCATATTACAAAAGTAAATACATTAGCTTGCAGAATTATGTTTATCAATTGAAATAAAGTTTCAATCTTATTTAATCATGGTTTCAAGATTAAATAAAATGTCCAAAATAATTATGAATTGATGGGCTCACTAGGTTGATGACCTTTTGAATGAAACCCCACAGGTGAACTAAATTCATATATTATTTAAGTTCCTAGTTCGAAATCATTAAACTGGACATAAATGACTTCCAATAATGGACTAGCATGTTAAGATTGATTGGAGAGCGCAGTTTCATGGGCTATAGGAGCGTAGTGATGCTCGGTCAATCACATGGATATGCATGAATGATGCATGATCGAACTATAGACCTACTTTGAAGTTCAAGTATAGAGCTTCCGGATACATTAGTGGATTCCTTTGACATGAGTGGAACACTGATTCCATTCAATGATTGATTTAACTGTGGTACATTCAAACGTCTAGCCGTAACTGGAGATTATAAAGGATGTTTCCCGGTTACTTCTTGAGTAGAGTGGGAGCTTTGGTTGCCACAAGATTGGATAGAGTCAACCTATTTAAATAAGGAATGTGTCTTGGCCCCTTGAGGAGGTAGAATTAAGAAAATGCATGGCCGTGCTCAAATGGATTACATAGTAATCATTTGTTTTGTAATTCTAACTCAGATTTCAAGAAAAGATTTATAGATTAATATGATCACGACATAAGATGCAATCATATTATAAAATCGACACACATTAACTTAAGGAATTTGAATATTGCGCACTTGTCTCAGGCAAGTGGGAGAATGAAGGAATTATGTCTTTGATAAGTGCAATTACAAGATATATCAAGGATCACTATTATGGAGATAATAAGTTCATTTATAGGGTCGTCAATATCTGGTCCTAGATATGATAATTGATCTTTGGGTTAGTTAAATAGCCCAAAGCCTTATAGAATGGATCCTATAAGGTCACACAACAAGGGTATTGGGTTAAACAAGTAAGAGACCCGTTAATGGGCCTCATGAGATTATGACATACCATGTAGAGTGTTGGGCTAGAGTAGTGTGTTTAGGATAAGGGTTTTGGGCTTTTGACATGGGCTCTTATTTAGAGATGTGATCTATAAATAAGATCCATGCCTAGGGTTGCAGGTAAGTAGTAACAATCAACATACAGTAGATTGTGAAAGAAGCAACCAAGCCCCAAAAAATCCTAAACACTCTCCTCACTCACGGCCCTCTTCTCTCCCCTTCACGTCCGTACGTGCGGCGCCCCTCATGGTGGTTCGTGGTGTTCGTCGTGGTGGTTCGTGGTTAGCTCGTGTATCTCTTCTCCGTTGATGGTTGATTGAAGAGTTCAATCACGACTAACTAGCATTAGTGGAGGTTTAACTTGTGCCCATAGACCAAGTAGAGGAATCACGCTTGGGGTTCTTTATCTCCCTTTGTTCTAGCTCGATCGCACGTGGAATTACGCTTCAAAGGTACAATTATGTGTTCTTTATGTGTTATGCAAAGATCCTTGGATTAGGTACTGTATGAATATGATTCATGTTTATTTCCGCTGCGTAGTACCTATAAACTCCTACACATATATGGTTCCAACCGTCAATAGTGACCCTAAGATGTATCCCCTAGGGACTCAAAACTTTTCGCCACCAGGCCCCGTAACCTCAAAATTCCTCAAAAAGCGTGAATTATAGCCTTCAATTTTGGATTTTTTGACCTTTTTTCGCTCGGAAATAAAAATTGCCGAGATGTTTACCATGGTTCCTAATACCCCCGGAAGTCCAATTGAGTGGGTGGAACCATCCAATATGCCTTTAAACAGTCAATTTACCCGTTCCAAACTTGCACCGATATCGCGACCTCAATCCTACCACGGACATTTATGGCAACATATAAGGGTCATATATGGCTCCAAACATCATTATATCACCCTAAGATGTATCCACTAGGGTCTCAAGACTTTTCCCCACCGGGCCCCGTAACCTCAAAATTCCTCAAAAAGCGTGGATAGCCTTCAATTTTGGAATTTTTTGACCTTTTTTCGCCCGGAAATAAAAATTTCCTAGATGTTTACCATGGTTCCTAATACCCTCCGGGAGTCCAATAGACTGGGTGGAACCATCCAATATGCCTTTAAACAGTCAATTTACCCGTTTCAAACTTCCACCGATATCGTGACCTCAAGCCTACAACGGACATTTATGCAAACACATAAGGGTCATATACGGTTCCAAACGTCAATATATGACCCTAAGATGTATCCCCTAGGGTCTCAAGACTTTTCGCCACCGGGCCGCGTAACCTCAAAATTCCTCAAAAAGCGTGGATAGCCTTCAATTTTAGAATTTTTTGACCTTTTTTTGCCCGGAAATAAAAATGCCGAGATGTTTACCATGGCTCCTAATACCCTCCGGGAGTCCAATTGAGTGGGTGGAACCATCCAATAGGCCTTTTAACAGTCAATTTACCCGTTCTAAACTTGCACCGATATCGTGACCTCAAGCCTACCACGGACATTTATGGCAACATATAAGAGTCATATATGGTAACAAACATCATTATATGACCCTAAGATGTATCCCCTAGGGTCTCAAGACTTTTCGCCACCGGGCCCCGTAACCTCAAAATTCCACAAAAAGCGTGGATTATAGCCATCAATTTTGGAATTTTTTGACCATTTTTCACCCTGAAATAAAATTTGCTGAGATGTTTACCATGGTTCCTAATACCCTCCGGGAGTCCAATTGAGTGGGTGGAACCATCCAATATGCCTTTAAACAGTCAATTTACCCGTTCCAAACTTGCACTAATATCGTGACCTCAAGCCTACCACGGACATTAATGGCAGCATATAAGGATCATATATGGTTCCAAACGTCATTATATGACCCTAAAATGTATCCCTTAGCGTCTCAAGATTTTTCACCACAGGGCCCCGTAACCTCAAAATTCCTCAAAAAGCGTGGATTATAGTCTACAATTTTGGAATATTTTGAGCTTTTTTCGCCCGGAAATAAAAATTGCAAAGTTGTTTACCATGGTTCCTAATACCCTCCGGGAGTCCAATTGAATGGGTGGAAACGTCCAAAATGCCTTTAAACAGTATATTTGCCCGTTCCAAACTTGCACCGATATCGTGTCCTCAAGCCTACCACGGAAATTTATTGTAACATATAAGGGTCATATATGGTTCCAAACGTCATTCTATGACCCTAAGATGTATCCCCTAGGGTCTCAAGACTTTTCGCCACCGGGCCCCGTAACCTTAAAATTCCTCAAAAAGTGTTGATTATAGCCTTCAATTTTGGAATTTTTTGACCTTTTTTCGCCCGGAAATGAAAATTGTCGAGATGTTTACCATGGTTCCTAATATCCTCCGAAAGTACAATTGAGTGGGTGGAACCATCCAATATGCCTTTAAACAGTCAATTTACCCGTTTAAAACTTGCACCGATATCGTGACCTCAAGCCTACCACGGACATTTATGGCAGCATATAAGGGTCATATATGGTTCCAAACGTCATTATATGACCCTAAGATGTATCCCCTAGGTTCTCAAGACTTTTCGCCACCGGGCTCCGTAACCTCAAAATTCATCAAAAAGCGTAGATTATAGTCTTCAATTTTGAAATTTTTTGACCTTTTTCGCCCGGAAGTAAAAATTGCCGAGATGTTTACCATGATTTCTAATACCCTCCGGGAGTCCAATTGAGTGGGCGGAACCATCCAATATGCCTTTAAACAGTCAATTTACCCGTTCAAAACTTGCACCGATATCGTGACCTCAAGCCTACCACGGACATTTATGGCAACATATAAGGGTCATATAAGGTTCCAAACGTCATTATATGACCCTAAGATGTAGCCCATAGGGTCTCAAGAATTTTCGCCACCGGGCCCCGTAACCTCAAAAACCGTGGATTATAGCCTTCAATTTTGGAATTTTTTGACCTTTCTCACCTGGAAATAAAAATTGCCGAGATGTTTACCATGGTTCCTAATACCCTTCGAGAGTCCAATTGAGTGGGTGAAACCATCCAATATGCCTTTAAACAGTCAATTTACCCGGCCCAAACTTGCACCGATATCGTGACCTCAAGCCTACCACGGACAGTTATGGCAACTTATAAGGGTCATATATAGTTCCAAACGTCATTATATGACCCTAAGATGTATCCCCTAGGGTCTCAAAACTTTTCGCAATCGGGCCCCCCTAACCTCAAAATTCCTCAAAAAGCGTGGATTATAGCCTTCAATTTTGGAATATTTTGACCTTTTTTCTCCCGGAAATAAAAATTGCCGAGATGTTTACCATTGTTCCTAATATCCTCTGGGAGTCCAATTAAGTGGGTGGAATCATCCAATATGCCTTTAAACAGTCAATTTACCCGTTCCAAATTTGCACCGATATCGTAACCTCAAGCCTACCACGGACATTTATGGAAACATTAATGGGTCATATATGGTTCCAACGTCATTATATGATTCTAAGATGTATCCCCTAGGGTCTTAAGACTTTTCGCCACCGGGCCCCGTAACCTCAAAATTCCTCAAAAAGCGTGGATTATAGCCTTCAATTTTAGAATTTTTTGACCTTTTTCGCCCGGAAATAAAAATGCCGAGATGTTTACCATGGCTCCTAATACCCTCCGGGAGTCCAATTGAGTGGGTGGAACCATCCAATAGGCCTTTTAACAGTCAATTTACCCGTTCTAAACTTGCACCGATATCGTGACCTCAAGCCTACCACGGACATTTATGGCAACATATAAGAGTCATATATGGTAACAAACATCATTATATGACCCTAAGATGTATCCCCTAAGGTCTCAAGACTTTTCGCCACCGGGCCCCGTAACCTCAAAATTCCACAAAAAGCGTGGATTATAGCCATCAATTTTGGAATTTCTTGACCATTTTTCACCCTGAAATAAAATTTGCTGAGATGTTTACCATGGTTCCTAATACCCTCCGGGAGTCCAATTGAGTGGGTGGAACCATCCAATATGCCTTTAAACAGTCAATTTACCCGTTCCAAACTTGCACTAATATCGTGACCTCAAGCCTACCACGGACATTAATGGTAGCATATAAGGATCATATATGGTTCCAAACGTCATTATATGACCCTAAAATGTATCCCTTAGCGTCTCAAGATTTTTCACCACAGGGCCCCGTAACCTCAAAATTCCTCAAAAAGCGTGGATTATAGTCTACAATTTTGGAATATTTTGAGCTTTTTTAGCCCGGAAATAAAAATTGCAAAGATGTTTACCATGGTTCCTAATACCCTCCGGGAGTCCAATTTAATGGGTGGAAACGTCCAAAATGCCTTTAAACAGTATATTTACCAGTTCCAAACTTGCACCGATATCGTGTCCTCAAGCCTACCACGGACATTTATTGTAACATATAAGGGTCATATATGGTTCCAAACGTCATTCTATGACCCTAAGATGTATCCCCTAGGGTCTCAACACTTTTCGCCACCGGGCCCCGTAACCTTAAAATTCCTCAAAAAGCGTAGATTATAGTCTTCAATTTTGAAATTTTTTGACCTTTTTTCGCCCGGAAGTAAAAATTGCCGAGATGTTTACCATGGTTCCTAATACCCTCCGAGAGTCCAATTGAGTGGGTGGAACCATCCAATATGCCTTTAAACACTCAATTTACCCGTTCCAAACTTGCACCGATATCGTGACCTCAATCCTACCACAGACATTTATGGCAACACATATGGGTCATATATGGTTCCAAACGTCATTATATGACCCTAAGATTTATCCCCTAGGGTCTTAAGACTTTTCGCCACGGGGCCCCGTAACCTCAAAATTCCTCAAAAATCGTGGATTATAGCCTTCAATTTTGGAATATTTTGACCTTTTTTCTCCGGAAATAAAAATTACCGAGATGTTTACCATGGTTCCTAATATCCTCCGGGAGTCCAATTAAGTGGGTGGAACCATCCAATATGCCTTTAAACAGTCAATTTACCCGTTCCAAACTTGCACCGATATCGTGACCTCTAGCCTACCACGGACATTTATGGCAACATATAAGGGTCATATATGGTTCGAAACGTCATTATATGACCCTAATATGTATCCCCTTGGGTATCAAGACTTTTCGCCACTGGGCCCTGTAACCTCAAAATTCCTCAAAAAGCGTGGATTATAGCCTTCAATTTTAGAATTTTTTGACCTATTTTTACCCGGAAATAAAAATTCTCGATATGTTTACCATGGTTCCTAATACCCTCCGGGAGTTAAATTGAGTGGGTGGAACCATCCAATATGCCTTTAAATAGTCAATTTACCCGTTCCAAACTTGTACCGATATCGTGACCTCAAGCCTACCACCTCAAGCCTACCACGGACATTTATGGCAACATATAAGGGGTCATATATGGTTCCAAACGTCATTATATGACCCTAAGATGAATCTCCTAGGGTCTTAAGACTTTTCGCCCTTCGTATCCTGTAACTTCAAAATTCCTCAAAAAAGCGTGGATTATAGCCTTCAATTTTGGAATTTTTTGACCTTTATTCGCCCGGGAAATAAAAATTGCCGAGATGTTTGCCATGGTTACTAATACCCTCCGGTAGTCCAATAGAGTGGATGGAACCATCCAATATGCCTTTAAACACTCAATTTACCCGTTTCCAAACTTGCACCGATATCGTGACCTCAAGCCTACCACTGAAATTTATGGCAACATAAAAGGATCATATATGGTTCCAAACGTCATTATATGACCCTAAGATGTAGCCTCTAGGGTCTCAAGACTTTTTCGCCACCGGGGTCCCGTAACCTCAAAAACCGTGGGATTATAGCCTTCAATTTTGAAATTTTTTTGACCTTTTATCGCCCGGAAATATAAATTGCCGAGATGTTAACCATGGTTCCTAATACCCTCCAAGAATACAATAGACTTGGTGGAACCATCCAATATGCCTTTAAACAGTCAATTTACCCGTTCCAAACTTGCACCGATATTGTGACCTCAAGCCTACCATGGACATTTATGGCAACATATAAGGGTCATATGTGGTTCCAAACGTCATTATATGACCCTAAGATGTATCCCCTAGGGTTTCAAGACTTTTCGCCACCGGGCCCCGTAACCTCAAAATTCCTCAAAAAGCGTCCTTATAGCCTTCAATTTTGGGAATTTTTTGACCTTTTTTTCGCCCGGAAATAAAAAATTGCCGAGATGTTTTACCATGGTTCCTAATACCCTCCGGGAGTACAATTGAGGTGGGTGGAACCATCCAATATGCCTTTAAACAGTCAATTTTACCCGTTCCAAACTTGCACCGATATCGTGACCTCAAGCCTACCACGGACATTTATGGCTACATGTAAGGGTCATATATGGTTCCAAACGTCATTATTTGACCCTAAGATGTCTCCCCTACGGTCTCATGACTTTTTGCCTCCGGACCCCGTAACCTCAAAATTCCTCAAAAAGCGTCGATTATAGTCTTCAATTTTGAAATTTTTTGACCTTTTTTCGCACGGAAATAAAAATTGCCGAGATGTTTACCATGAATCCTAATACCCTCCGAGAGTCCAATTGAGTGGGTGGAACCCATCCAATATGCCTTTAAAATAATCAATTTACCCGTTCCAAACTTGCACCGATATCGTGACCTCAAGCCTACCACGGACATTTATGGCAACATATAAGGGTCATATATGGTTCCAAACGTCATTATGATGACCCTAACATGTATCCCCTAGGTGGTGTCAAGACTTTTCACCACCGGGCCCCCGAAACCTTAAAATTCCTCAAAAAGCGTTGATTATAGCCTTCAATTTTGGAATTTTTTGACCTTTTTTCGCCTGGAAATGAAAATTGCCGAGATGTTTTACCATGGTTCCTAATACCCTCCGGGAGTCCAATAGAGTGGGGTGGAACCATCCAATATGCCTTTAAACAATCAATTTACCCGTTTCAAACTTCCACCGATATCGTGACCTCAAGCCTACCACGGACATTTATGGAAACACATAAGGGTCATATACGGTTCCAAACGTCAATATATGACCCCTAAGATGTATCCCCTAGCGGTCTCAAGACTTTTCGCCACCGGGGCCCCGTAACCTCAAAATTCCTCAAATAGCGTGGATTATAGCCTTCAATTTTGGAATTTTTTTAACCTTTTTTTCGCCCCGGAAATAAAAATGCCGAGATGTTTACCATGGCTCCTAATATCCTCCGGGTGTCCAATTGAGTGGGTGGAACCATCCAATATGCCTTTTAAACAGTCAATTTACCCGTTCTAAACTTGCACCGATATCGTGACCTCAAGCCTACCACGGACATTTTATGGTAACATATAAGGGTCATATATGGTTCGAAACGTCATTATATGACCCTAAGATGTATCCCCTTGGGTATACAAGACTTTTCGCCACTGGGCCACGTAACCTCAAAATTCCTCAAAAACCGTAGATTATAGCCTTCAATTTTAGAATTTTTTTGACCTTTCTTACCCGGAAATAAAAATTGCCGAGATGTTTACCAATGGTTCCTAATACGCTCCGGGAATTAAATTGAGTGGGTGGAACCATCCAATATGCCTTTAAAAAGTCAATTTACCGTTCCAAACTTGTACCGATATCGTGACCTCAAGCCTACCACGAACATTTATGGCAAACATATAAGGGGTCATATATGGTTCCAAACGTCATTATATGACCCTAAGATGAATCTCCTAGGGTCTTAAGACTTTTCGCCTTCGGGTCCTGTAACGTCAAAATTCATCAAAAAGCGTCGATTATAGCCTTCAATTTTGGAATTTTTAGACCTTTTATTCGCCCGGAAATAAAAATTGCCGAGAGATGTTGCCATGGTTACTAATACCCTCCGGTAGTCCAATAGAGTGGATGGAACCATCCAATATGCCTTTAAACACTCAATTTACCCGTTCCAAACTTGCACCGATATCGTGACCTCAAGCCTACCACTGAAATTTATGGCAACATAAAAGGATTCATATATGGGGTTCCAAACGTCATTATATGACCCTAAGATGTAGCCCCTAGGGTCTCAAGACTTTTCGCCACCGGGTCCCGTAACCTCAAAAACCGTGGATTATAGCCTTTCAATTTTGGAATTTTTTTGACCTTTTATCGCCCGGAAAATAAAAATTGCCGAGATGTTAACCATGGTTCCTAATACCCTCCAAGAGTACAATAGACTTGGTGGAACCATCCAATATGCCTTTAAACAGTCAATTTACCCCGTTCCAAACTTGCACCGATATTGACCTCAAGCCTACCACGGACATTTATGGCAACATATAAGGGTCATTTGTGGTTCCAAACGTCATTATATGACCCTAAGATGTATCCCCTAGGGTCTCAAGACTTTTCGCCACCGGGGCCCTGTAACCTCAAAAATTCCTCAAAAAGCGTCCTTATAGCCTTCAATTTTGGAATTTTTTGACCTTTTTTCGCCCGGAAATAAAAAATTGCCGAGATGTTTACCATGGTTCCTAATACCCTCCGGGAGTACAATTGAGTGGGTGGAACCATCCAAATATGCCTTTAAACAGTTCAATTTACCCGTTCCAAACTTTGCACCGATATCGTGACCTCAAGCCTACCACGGACATTTATGGCTACATGTAAGGGTCATATATGGGTTCCAAACGTCATTATTTGACCCTAAGATGTCTCCCCTACGGTCTCATGACTTTTTGCCTCCGGACCCCGTAACCTCAAAATTCTCAAAAAAGCGTCGATTATAGTTTTCAATTTTGAAATTTTTTGGACCTTTTTTTGCCCGGAAAATAAAAAATTGCCGAGATGTTTTACCATGAATCCTAATACCCTCCGAGAGTCCAATTGAGTGGGTGGAACCATCCAATATGCCTTTAAATAATCAATTTACCCCGTTCCAAACTTGCACCGATATCGTGACCTCAAGCCTACCACGGACATTTTATGGCAACATATAAGGGTCATATATGGTTCCAAACGTCATTATATGACCCCTAACATGTATCCCTTAGGGGTGTCAAAACTTTTCACCACCGGGCCCCGAAACCTTAAAATTCCTCAAAAAGCGTTGATTATAGCCTTCAATTTTGGAAATTTGTTTGACCTTTTTTCGCCTGGGAAATGAAAATTGCCGAGATGTTTACCATGGTTCCTAATACCCTCCGGGAGTCCAATAGAGTGGGTG